>VWZY01006280.1:10041-44656 GCA_013399075.1 Chloroceryle aenea
AGACCTGACACGGACTGGGTTGTGATATTTGAACAGAATACTCCCCATTTTCCCAGAGTAGGATTAAACTTCCACCCGTCTTACACAAGAGATGCCCTGTTAAAAATGGAAGCATACAGAAAGAGCTGCAGCTAAAGAACCCAGGGAAAGGTATTGCACACACTCCCCACATCTCTGGATCCCACTTCAGGGGAGCTGGGCTTGCATCAGTTTTCTTTGCAAAAGAATCTGTCTGCCACTACTAACAACAACTTCCTGGCTTTTGTGGACCCTGTAGAAGGACTCACTGCCCTCAGAAAATAGATTAATGTCTTTTCTAATTGCATCCCTTTGCTAAATAAAAGGGTATCACTTTTACCAACCTCTCCTCAAACACACTGTGGCTATAGCTACCAAAATAGAAAACAAAATCCCCTTAAAAATTGCAACTCCTACCAGCCCCCAGACCAGAGGACAGAAGGGAGAATTCACCCTTTGATCTCATTCCTAATTGCAAAAACAACACGTGAACAGAAATCCAGTGAGTCATAGCTGAGTAACATGATTTTGTGCAACAGCAGAGAAGAATTAGGAAGGAAACCAAGCCACCATAATACCCAAAGCAAAAATTTACATGTGGATGAATTTAGGTCTTTTCAAGTGTGAGAGCAAGCGTTGCTGTTCGGCTAGGTAAGCGTTAGGGAGGAAGAATGAGCACAGAATGCTAAATTAGGAATAGTCCCTCAAATGCTCAGATTGCAATTACTCGAGAGGAAACATCCCTGATTACAACCTTTACTTGAATACTTTTCATAATGTTGCAGGAGAGGCAAAGCATCACCTTTCCACAGTAATTTTTCATCCAGACTTAATGATCTCCACAGACCAGCAAAGCACAAACTTAGAAATAAATAATTGATGATTTTACACAGTCAGAGCTGGCTGAGTCATCTCTGATAGGCTATTAAAGCTGCATCAGGAGCTCAGCTGGTACAAAATGCCTAGAAATCCCCAGGTCTTCCTGCAACCAGAGCCTTTATTCCATTTAGGCTGAGACAGTAAGAAAGAAAGAAAAAAATAAAATAAAATTAATAAAATTTAAGGAAAATCTGAGGGTAAGGGTCTTTTTTAGGATTTTTTTTGTTTGGGTTTTTTTTTGTGCTTCCCTCCCCCTTTCCATGAAAAAGTTTCTTCTGTATTTACACAGTTCAAGACACAACTTTCTCTGCACACCTACAGCTCTCGTGCAGGAGAGGAACACAGACAGAGCTGTTTCAACAGGGGAGGCAATTGAGCACTTCAGGACCACAAATTCAATAGCCTGACTTCTGGGATGCTCCCAGGGTTGGATACAACTACAGATCATGGCAAAAGAGAGTTCCCTTCTCCCTTGAGCACAAACACCATCACTCTGCTACTTGTACTTGAGGGGACTCTGCTTTCCATACTGAAAATAACCTTAAGGATGGAAAAATATCACTTGCACCTTTGGAGAGGAGGAGGAGGAAGAATTAGCAGATGGCCTGACACAGGACTTGAAGGATGCAAGGAAGGAAATGGAGCTGTCTGGCATTTCAGAACTTGTTGAAGTGCAAGTTTCTTGTGATGTAAAGTACACAGAAGTGGAAAGAATTTACCAACTGTCTGCCAAATGGCCCGAAGTGATGCTTTTGCTTGCAGAACTGTGTTCAGTTCTGGGCACCTCAGTACAAGAAAGACATCGAGGTGCTGAAGCAGGTCCAGAGAAGGGCAATGGAGCTGGTGAGGGGTCTGGAGAACAGGTCTTATGAGGAGCAGCTGATGGAGCTGGGGCTCTTTAGTCTGGAGAAAGGAGGCTGAGAGGAAACCTTTGGGCTCTCTACAACTCCAGGAGGTTGTAGAGAGGTAGGTGCTGGTCTGTCTCTTCTCACAACTAACTAGTGATGGAACATTCACACACCCCTCTAACCACACACTCCCCCAAAAAGAAATGTAATAAAATCCAACATGTGAGCCCGCTGAGACAGGGAGGAGAGTTGTGGTCTTCACCAATAAAAAAGAAAATTAAAAAATAGAAAAAAAAATTAAAAATCACTTTTGGAAAGCTAAACCATAAACTATTTTAAAACAGCAGCTTCTTTATGACCAAGAACTCTGTCTAAAGCAGCATATTCAGAAAACTCTGATGTAGACAAGGGAAGGAGAAGTGAAATGGTTAAGAAAAAACCCCTGGATCATGAAGATACTATTACCAGTGCCTAGGGGAAAAATATTACACTTTTAAAAATTACATACTATCTTCCAAACAATCTTTTCTTATGTCCTGACAGCTTCCCAGTGCAAAATGTTCACTACCAGAACTACCCTCTTTTCCAGTGCTTCTGGTGGGAAAAGATATTATAGCATAATGAGTCTAACAATCTTCTATCTTCCATTTATAACGGACTCCAAACACTCCCCAAAATAACTGGACTAGTTCCTTAAAGTTTTGTACTATTACCAGCACTTAGAAGCAAAGAGAATTGAATACTTTACTGACAAAGTAATAACAGGAAAACTCAAAGTAAAACTTTCCAACATACTGTGAAGTTTTATCAGGTAGTGGGTGATTCAAGTTCAGTTCAGATCATGGTCAGCTGAAGCAATATTCTGGACTTGATTTATCAGAAGCAGGAGGTTTTAACCACTGTATACTAAAATACTGTATTGAAATAGAGTGTGGTGGAGTGCAGCAGGACTGGACTCAGCTGAACAAGTCTCATGAAGGTTTTGTGTTGTCCATATCTAACTTGTAGATCAAATCTGTCCTAATAAATGGATTAAGACTTATTCTTAGCATAACTGTTACCCAGACAAGGAAAAATGGATCAGCAACACCGTCCCAAACCCAAATCTTGCAATAAGGTTTAAGTCAGCATTTGTGCAGCTTTAACATCCTAAAGAAAACCAAGTCATCCATCTACCCTAACCTGAATTAGCCTATAATTAGCCCTGAAATATAAATATATAGCTAGATATCCACAGTAGACTTCAATTTTCCTGCCTTTCACACAGGCAACATCACACCCCCAAGTTCTGGTCTTCCTAACCAAGTGCTTCATATCATCCATCCTACCTGAGAAATTAGAAAATCTACTTTAGTATCTTTATTTGCAATTAATTTCAGTCTAATGGGTTCAAATGTTACACAGAAGCAACACCTTCAGGTGGGTGTCTGAGTTTCTTAAGCATCCACAGGCAGTTCAGGTTTGCATTGTTTCTGAGGGACCTCTGAACAAATCTGAATTGGCTGTGATTTTGTGTGTCACTGTTTATTTGAAAGCTCAGATGAAAGGCTTAGGATCGAAATGTTCCATCTGATTTCCAACCCCCCCAACAGCTCTAGCAGACAAGAGTTTTTACTCCCAACTACTTTAACTACATTCCCCTGCAGCTATACTTGTTCAAACACTATTCAATTGCACGGGATTTCACACAATGAGCGTTAAGAGCAGGCTTCATTTCTGCCATCTCTAAAGAAATAAGGGCTTAGGTTAGAGGGAAACAGGAGGGCTCCTTTTGTATCACTCATTTGTGACTACGTAATACTTAAAATTCCAATTGCTGTGTACTGGGACATTATTCTGCTTCTATTCTCCTACATTTAAAAGACAAAACAAAGACAAACAAAACACCAAAACCCCCCAAACATATTGACAGATCAAAATTCTGTTTATTCTGAAATTGAGTAAAAATATTCCTAAAGTTTTACGGGCATTTTTTACATCATTAAAAAAGAAACAACAACAACAAAAAACAATTAAAGGTTTCTTTTCTCTTTTTAGCCTGGAGAGATTCAATTTGCTGTTCCCTTATGAAAGGAACAGTAAACCTCTTGGATGCAACATGAAAATTTCCAAGAAGTCATTTGTTCAAGAATACATTTTGCTTGTTTACTAAGTGGAAAAATAAGTTTGGGACAGAGAAATTCAATTTTGTAATTAATGATCTACCCTATCTATTCCTTTAAAGATGGTTATGTCTCAGCAGAATGTACATACTCTGAAAAGACAAAATATTTATATTTTGAGGCATAATTTCACTCCAGAGTTTTATAGTAGCTTATGCATTAGCTCATTTCTTTCATCAGTAGAGATTAAAGTACTTCACAGTAGATCAGTCCTGCTAACCTCAGCTTCCACGTGGAGAAAGTGATTCTCATGGGAACACAGTTTTGTCCAACGTGATACAGTTTGGCCCCTCCCTGCATCAGGGGACTGCCAGTCCCTGTACCAATTACCATGTTACTTTCATTATTTTTCTTGCTTTCCTGGCTATAAACTTGATTTAAGAAGGGATAAATAGAGATACGACATCCAGGAGCTACGTGGAAGTCAACTCAAACTCAAACTTGTGGCATACTGGAAACAGAGCTTTTTGGACCATGACCACCTTACACCATTTCTGTAACTCCCAGTAATCTATCCAGACACTACTAGAAGCTAACATAAATCCATATGACCTCTCCTATCTGTTACAAGAAACAAAATTAACAAAAAAACACCTGATTTTGTCCTGGCAGAAGCATCTTTATTCTTTATACTGTGGCATTGAGTGGAATGCCAAGAGGAAATGTGCAGCCAGGTCATGGTGTTTGTAGATGCTCCTGCCAGTGCACTGTCAAATGGCCCTCAGGGGACTCCCTGGCATCCCAGTTGCTACAGGAATATATAAACAAAAGGCAACAGATGTCATCATTCAAAGGGTGCATTTATGCAATTGCTTGCAACATTCTGCAGCTTAATGTTCTTGAGAAATGCTTTTACACTGGCTCGAGATTAGAGAATGAATTAAATGCTGTAAAAAGCGATTGCTGAGGAGTATGCAACAATTCTTGCTTGGGTAAATGTGTATTACCCTCATAAAATGTTTCCAAGTAGAAACATCTTTGCTTCTGCGGGGAAAAGGATACTGAAGAAGAATGGTCAATGAGCAAATTTCTCCTGCTAACCAAACAAAACTGTCATGTGTATCAGCCAGGTCAACCACCAGGCTTTACAGCCACAACAAACAAAAGATTCTTAGGGAGGATGAGGAGATTAAATAGGGTTTATGGTGCTTGTCAAATATCTCTTGACAAAATACTTCAACACCGATAAAATTTTGTATTAGAAAAAGGTAAAAACCCTCATTACAGATCTAAAGTGCACTGCTGTCTCCCCAGCCACAGCTCTGAAAGCCTTCAGCCATTCCATCTCCTTCAGAAAGGACTGTTGGGAATGCCTCCCTTCGTTCAGGTTACCCTGCAAACCACGACCCTGATGGTCACAAGCATGAACGAGCCCTGATGTAGCCTGAGCCAGAGCTCTGCTTGCTCAGGCTGGCTGGAACAGAGCCACAACCAACTGGCAGCACTTCTTCATCTAGAATCCAGCTCCTCGGCCCATCCTCCCCCAAAATAACAGTCCCTCTAATCACTGCCAAGCTTGGTTCTAAAGAGGAGTACCTGTCACCCTGGAACAGCTATTCTAAAAGGAGAGCAGGAAATTCCAGGGGAAATTACAGGTTAGCACTCTGGTAAAGTCAGAAAACACGAGTTGTTTCTGGGGCTTGCTGTCAAGAATGCACTATGGTTATTAACAATACAAAGTTAAAACACTCTAAAAACGGATCATTTGGCTGCTTCATGCTGTCAAATGAAGCTGTAGGAGGGCAATGCTTTTTCACTGGGGGCTGAAGGTGAATGAAAAAGGCATTAAGTTGAATGTTAAATTTAGCACTCTCTGTAGGAAACCACGTCTCAGAAACCAAAACTGATGAATCTTGCAGTGGCAAAGTATTATACAAGCACTCTGCATCTTCCAGCAACATCAGCCTCTCTGTCAATATTATAAAAGGAAAGTTTCCCTGCTCAGTTCCTGTCTGTCAAATAGGTGCTGAATAATCAACTCCTTGCCATGCAGGTTGTGGATGGACAGCAATGAAATCACAGGTTTTAAGAGTCAAAATGTTAATTTCAAGTATCATGGGTTTTCTTTAGCAAAAGACTAAAGGAAAAAAAACAAAACAGGGGAGGTAAAAAGGAGGTATATTAAAATTAAATACATTTAATTTACAACTTACAATATAAGAGCCATCACCCAATTTTACTTTTTCTGTTGCAGTGACAGGAAGGCCATTTGGCACTGCCATTTCTACCAAGCTCTCTCCAAATCTGAAATGACCCAACTAAGAGAGCCTCGAGGAGGCAGTTAGCTCAACCTTCAGCAGGAGTTTCAGTGACATCAATTGATAGGATATTTCAAAACCCTCTTTGACAGCCTGTCCTAGTTGAGTTAGACCAGAACTAATTGTGGACAGTGATTCTACGTCTCAGGTCAGTCTCTCTTCACCCCCTGCATTGGCTGAAGATAACAGCAGGTACTCACAGGAGGGGCTGCTCCCAGCAGTGGTCACACTCCCTGGTTAGAGGCACTACCAGGNGCTGAATCCAGCTCCTGAATCCAACTCCCATCTACCACTGAGTCCAGTCTGAGACTTCCCCAGTGCCTGCTCCACAGCATCAGTAGTCACTTAGCAATTGCCACCAGAAGGGTTGGGTTTAATGCTGGTTTTGTATATATTTGTATACATTCTATTTTAGTATTATTCTTTTCTTTAAAGCTGTTTTAGNACTTTTTCTGTTGCAGTGACAGGAAGGCCATTTGGCACTGCCATTTCTACCAAGCTCTCTCCAAATCTGAAATGACCCAACTAAGAGAGCCTCGAGGAGGCAGTTAGCTCAACCTTCAGCAGGAGTTTCAGTGACATCAATTGATAGGATATTTCAAAACCCTCTTTGACAGCCTGTCCTAGTTGAGTTAGACCAGAACTAATTGTGGACAGTGATTCTACGTCTCAGGTCAGTCTCTCCTCACCCCCTGCACTGGCTGAAGATAACAGCAGGTACTCACAGGNCACTAATGCTTGACAATCCTGACAGCACTACAAGCTGAAACAAGAGACTGTCCTGGTTCTGTTTTCTCTGTGCCTGTAAAAATTCCAGATCCCATGCTGCACCGTGAGGAGCAAGGCAGTCCAGCCAAGCAGCTCCTTCCCCAGGCACGTCAGGGTGGTCTGTGTCAGTCTTCGACACAGCCCAGGATGCATAGCAAGGAAGCCATGAAAGCCAAAGCAGAAACACCTCAGCAAACAGCTCTTGAACTGCAAGACAGCCACTCCCAGAGAGCACAGGAACAACAAGATGTGTTTCCTGGTACCTGGGTTCACCCAGGTACAGAACACATTTAAGGTTCTTAATGGCAGAGATGCCACAGCTCCCATTTTTGCCAGGAAATGACTTCCCAAAAGGAAAACAAAATATTTGCTTTCTTGTTATTTTTAAATCAACCTTTTTTCTTTCTTTTTTTTTTTGATCAAAACGTTTGAGAGATCAACATGGGAGATGACAAGAATAGAGCTGTTTGCAGGATCATTGCTCTCCTCTGCTGATGGCAGGAACTAACTCATTCCTCGTTCCAGGCTGGTTTCTTCCAGCAAGCTCATTTCACAGGATAGTTAACAGAGCCTCTCATGTTAAGGATGCACTTGGAGTGATGCTCTTTTAACACCAAAGCTATGTTGAGGTGGCTGACTCAAGCAGTGCCATACAGTGCCTGAGATTTAATATAGTTCCTAAGAAAAAAAAAAAACAAAACAAGAAAACCAAATTACAAAGATTAGTGGACTAGTCCTTGCACACCCAATATACTCCCAGTGATATTTATGTGGTATGAGATTATTCCACTTTATTTCCTTGCAGGGAAAATAACTTTCTATCACGAGTCCAATACATATGTCCTGATTATCTGTGCTATATAATTGTTTAATAAATATTTACAATGGAAGGAAATGAAAAATTACACAAAGCTCTACAGCCAAGATATTTTTAAGTATTAATGATAAAAATAGAAGTGGGTTTTAATAATTCTCAAACACAGAAATTTTCCCTCGTTTTCCAAAAGTGGTTTTGATTTGGGACCAACACGTTTGAACTCATCCTCCCGATTTCCACAGCCATTTCTGAAAATATCTCTCTTTTTCCTGCCATAAAGGTCCTTTAACCTCAGCACTGCCAAGATCCTTTGAATTCTTTCCCAGGTCACTAGATATCTGAAGAGAACAGAACACCCTAATGTGTGGTTTGTCCTAATTATCAGAAGTCATGAGAATTGTGAAGGCTGGTTCACGAACTACATCTCTAACAGCATTAAAAATATTAGCTCAGTTAATTTGGTTCCAAGATCTTTCTGCAGCCTTTAACAAAGATACAGCCACACAATTCTATGTCACTCGTTTCACCCTCTGCTTGCTAGCGGCTAATGCCACTAAAAACTACTAATTGAACTTATGACTTGCTCTGAAGGTCAAGACCCTTTTCAACTCATACATAGCTCTTTGTTAGGAGGCACCATTAAATTGCACCATCACCATGGTAGCTGGAGGTCGAGTGAAAATGTTTATTAGGATTCTTTTAGTCAATACCAACTTGCATCAGCTGCCTATAGATTGCATTTCCCTGTCATCATGACAGTGCAGAAACCTGAAGTGTCACTGGTAGCTACTGTGCTTCATTCCAAGAGCATGGTGATAAGAACATCTCATCTCAAAAATCAGGTTCTGCCGGTTTCCCTGAATTTTGAGAGAACTTTCACAAATTCCCAAATGCTCCCACGGACCTACAATGGCTGTGCTCACAGGCCAGTTGGTTTAGTGTCAAGATTTCTCCCCCTACACCTTGAGAACAGTGCAGGTATTGAGTTGAGAACATCATTTTAAAGAGTCAAATTTGCAAATGCCTCCTGAGATTGTGCACATTCAAAAAAACCCCTAATTCTGGGCATGGTGGTTAGTAGAGGGACAGCTGCATTTGTCAGCCAAGCATTCATGGGCTCTGGAGTCTGTCTGCAATTGTATTTTACACCACACTCACTGAGCATACAGACACTGAATCCATAATGTGCAATTCCCTGTAATTGCTCTTCATTCCAGTCATGACCAGTAGAAAGAAATGAGAAAACCAAAGAGTCTGCTCTTGGATCTGTTGGGATGAGTTCTGTCATATAGGTACCCGAGCAGCTGCAAGATAGTTGGTCTGTTAGAACCAGAGAGGGAAAAGGAAAACCTGCACACACACTGAACACTTTTACTTTATGCCAGGGCCAGCCCAGAACTGCTGAAAGGTGTCAACAATGAAGACACTCCTTGAGTTTTAAGAACAGCTCATGGACTCAGTTATGTTGGAATGTTAAAGTTCTCCGTGGCCATCAGTCTGAGCCTGTCACAGCTAATTCATGGCAACTATAGGAACTGAATCATGAAGCATCCAGGGAAAAGCAAAACCCCAAAAAAAGCCTGTGATTCATTCCACAGCGTCCCGTTACCTCCGGGGGGTGAGAGCTATTAACAGCACTCATGACAATGAGCAAGCCTGACTCGTCAACCCAGTTTTTTCCAGCTCTGAACTCAGAAACCTGCAAGAAATCTTACTCATGGTGGCAGTGCTCGTGGGCTTTGAGATTGGTAGAACTAATACACAAAGTGTTGGAGTTCTGCAGCTGGAACATAGGAGGTTCCATGGAAACCTAAGGAGAAACTTCTTCACTGTGAGAGTGATGGAGCCTGGCCCAGGCTGCCCAGGGAGGCTGTGGAGTCTCCTTCTCCAGCGACTTTCGACCTCACCTGGCTCTGTTCCTGTGTGGGCTGCCCTGGGTGACCCTGCTCTGGCAGGGGGGTTGGACTTGGCCTCCAGATGTCCCTTCCAACCCCTACCACTCTGTGATTCTGCCTGTGCTTCAGGAGTAGCAGCTGACACAACTATGTTTTCATCTGACATGCTGGATTTCTTCAGAGGACATCAAGTTGTCAGACTTTGAAGAAATTAAGAAAAAAATATATGAAAAAAAACCAACCAAACATACAAAAAAACATAAAAGCATCTTTCTGTAAATAGCATTGATCTTTTCTGATAGGTCATCACCATATCACTACTGCCCTCCTTGGTGGCATTTTGGCACTGACAATGCAGTGCAAATCAAGAGAAGCCTTTCTGCAGAGAGAAGCGTGCTTAGAGTTGGACAGAAGCTTCAGCAGGACTTTCAAGAAGCCCCTCTAGAGAATAATACATGTACAGAAGCATATGTATAATAGACATCTGAAAGGAACACATCTCCCAAACAAATCACCTTCCTTCAAAAGGGCAGGACAATTTATGGACATTAGCAGTTTGTCACTTCTATTTGCTTGCTAAATTTCTTCTTCGGAGAGGCTGTGGTGACAGAAACCCCACACTGACCTTTTGTATTGGAAAGGAACACTGGAAGCAGCAGCAGCAACCAGGCTGCCTTCCTCTGCCCTCAAGAACAAGTCAATTCATCACCTTGGATGCTGCAAGTTTCTAATTAATACTCCCAAAAAAAAAGTTCTATATACAGATCCAACCCAAAAATATCAAAATGCAGAAGGTTTACAGGCCATAAAGCTGAAATATCAAGCTCCTCACAGCTGGGCTGAGTGGAACTGAGGAGCCTTTAGAGTCAGCATCAAGCATCACTGATGCACAAGCACAACAGTGTTTGAAGATATTTGTGCTTAATCACACACCTTAGAGAAATATAATAGAAAGGACCATAGAAAGAAAGCAAGCTGGTCTGCAAACAGAGAGATTCCAGCCTACCTGCTTTTGGTACTTCTGTCCGTACCTCTGGAAGCTGATGCTTTTCCATGTCATTGAAACTGTCATTGAACTGATTGCCTCAGTTGCCGTGGAAACCAAAGGGATGATGGATACTATTTAGGACACTGAAAAGCTTAGAAAATAAATTATGTGACATGAAAAGCATGGTGTCACAAGTTAGTTAAAAGCTACCTTGAGTCTTAGCACAGGAAAGAGAACTAGATTGGATTTTTCCTTTTCTTCCCTCTGATTTTTTTTTTTCTTGTGGTCAACTACCTACAGCTTTATGCACTTCAAGTGTCTTTGTAATCAATTTTCTAGCCTTATTTCCAAACACTGAAGTCAACTCAAACACAGAGGCATTGCAATTCTAAGCAGTAGAGCCTAGGCTTTTTTAAAAGCATCACACATGATGCAAAATAGGATTTGGCTTCAGGAGTGCTCTGCAGAAGTTAGAATTTAAGTCAAAGACATTTGATTTAAGATGTTCCCTCCTTTGCTCTTATGAACTGTTAGATATGGCAGATTTTCCTAACAGATGTGCCAGATGTCATAAATAAAACCTACAGGTTATAAATGATTATATTTTCAGGCACTTACATTTGCATTTAAAAAAAATCTCATATAAAGAGACAGATTTCCTAAAAATGTAAGAAAGTATCAGGGAACTGGAAATTATTTTTCCCTTTTCCACAAGCTATATGTTCACAGCATGAGTCATATATCAAAAGCAACCACAAATCTGAACTTATACCAGTGAAGGATCAAGCTCCAGGCACATATTTATTCACGGAAGGCTTGGGGAGTTATTTCTGCACTGGAGTCATAGATGACCCATAGTCAGACACCCTGTTGCCATGGAAATCTCACACTACCACCCTCTGCCATGCTCCCATCCAAAATCCTCCCTTGCATCCCTTGTGATCCCTGCCTGCCACAGCTCCCATGGGCCCCTCAGCCTGGGCAGGCAGCAGCTGCTGGCAGGACCAGAGCAGATTGAACCCTGCCTGGCACTTCCAGTTACAGGCAGGTCCATAAAGTGAATGTTGAACCAGTCCAACCTGACCTTGAATGTTTCCAGGGATGGAGCATCTACCACCTCTCCAGGCAGCCCATGCCAGTGTTTTACAACCTTCAGTGTAGAAAAGATTTCTTCCTTATATCTGGTCTGAATCTCCCTCTTTTAGTTTAAAACCATCACCCCTTCTCCTGTCACTACAGACCCTGCTGAAGATTTGTTCTGAGGACACCAGATGGGATCTCACAAGAAGAGAGGGGCAGAATTCCCTGCCTGTTCTATACACCACCATTGCTGGCTGGCTAAGTACCTCCTGTGCATTATCCCAGTCCGAGCCATCAGAAGGACTTCAGATGGGTTTTGCATCATCTCTGCAGTTGGAAATCTCTGCATAAGGGAGAAAAACATCCACCACCCCACCCCCCGATTCTGTTGCACCCATGTCTCTACTGTAGACTCCAGAATCATACATCTGTTTATGCATTAAAAAAGGTTGGTCTTTCCTGATACAGCAGATAGAAACAAGAGCCTAAAATAACAGAAAACATAGGACACAGAAGGCTTATTGGAAGGAATATGGGACAAGAGTCCATTATACTACCCAAACAGATACAGGGCATCACTAAATCCCATGCAGAGAACTTCCTTGGGCACAGTCTAGTTGCAAACATCAATCCTTGGTGATATTTTACATTAAAAAACTCTAGAATTGACCAATCGTGATTATTTTCCATACAAGAAGACAATTCCATTTCCAAAAAGAGTTCTCAATTTCATCCAGCTCGTAACCATCAGAACCATTACCTATCAAGATGCACATATTTCAAGCAACTCTTGCAGGAGATTGTTAGCATCACAGTTTAAGTGAAGGGGTTGGGGAGAAGTTAAGATATTTCTAAGTTGGTTGTAGGCAAAACACTTGAAGAAAATACCTCCCCACTACTGCCCAGCACTGCTGTTCACCTTTCAGTCTCCTCTGTAGCCTCAGGAGAGAAAGGGAAAAACAGTGTTCCTGACACTTTTACAGCTTGTGAAATTTAAATAGCTCTCTTCCTGGTCACGACCAAAGGATTTTTTATTATTATTATTATTATTAGTCCCAGCACTGAAAATTAGCCCTCTCCAATTAAGGCTTCAACAGTAATGTGTCCCTTCAGGGAATACTCTGACATTTTAAATTAAGAAACATTCCTGCTAACAAGCCTATAACTCTTCCCAATTAACTGTACTCGCCACTGGTTTATGAGTCTTCTGTTCAGTTGGACAATCCTCACCTCCCAAGGGGTGCAGAGGAGTAAGAGACCTCCGTGGAAATTGTTCTCCATCTCTTGCAGGGGAAGGGGATGCACCCCAACTGACCATGTTTTTATGTGACCTATCTGAGACAAATGGCACCTGAAAGCCCAGGTACTTTTCACTGCTGTCAGGTGAAAAGGGGTTTTGCCAGTCAGCCAAGAGCCCCCGTGACATGTTTCTCACCCTCCATAAAGAAGTTCTCTGTCAGCACCTCTAGAAGCACAGCACCACATGAATATAACACAAGAGCACTTTGCACATTTCTCCTCCATGGATTACGGGGTTTTCAACCAAAGCTTTCTGGGAACACAGTCAGGGCCTGTCCTAGGAAGCCATGTCGTGCAACAGTGCTTGGTAGTGCCAGATGAGGTGTCCCAGCTTTCTCCTCCAACCTAAACACACAATCATT
Organism: Chloroceryle aenea; assembly: GCA_013399075.1. Lineage (NCBI taxonomy): Eukaryota > Metazoa > Chordata > Aves > Coraciiformes > Cerylidae > Chloroceryle > Chloroceryle aenea. Next base: position 23,416 of record VWZY01006280.1, read on the forward strand.
AAGGTTGGCAGATAATCAAGTCCAACAGTCTACCTAACATTGTAATAACCACTAAACCGTGCCCCAAAGTGCAACGTCTACACGTTTTTTGAACCCCTCCAGGGATGGTGACTCCACCACCTCCCTGAGCAGCCTGTTCCAGTGCCTGACAACTCTTCCAGTAGAGAAATTTTTCCTAATGTCCAATCTAAACCTCCTCTGATACCTCTTAAGCCCATTACCTGACAGCAATATTATATTCAACTTTACTTTCTGTAATATAGATGCCTTTATTCCCTTCAAATGTGTTAAGAGGGTAGCTGAAAAGAACAGCTAAGCACGAGAGAGAGAGATCTGACACAGGGACAAAAACTGAAGAACACCAGCCAAGAGGAAGAGGAAAAAAGAGCAGAATATATGAAGAGAACCCTGCTTTTTTTGGCAGATGGATGTCAAAAGCCATCGTCCTGAGCTGGATGAGGGAAGCAGGGGTACAGCCTGACACACCATAAAAACACAGCCAGTGAAACTGCTTTGGGGACAGGAGCGTGCTCAGCCAGTGTCCTGGTTTAACCCCAGGTGGCAACTAACCACAGCCACTCGGTCACTCCCCACACCCTGTGGGATGAGGTGGGGAGTAAACTTCATGGGTTCAGTTAAGGACAGTTTAATAGAACTGAAAAGAAAGGGGAAATAATAATAATAGAATATACAAACCAAGTGATGTTCTCGAGCCACAATGCACCTCAGCCAACTCCTCCCAGTTTATATACTGGGCAGGATGTCCCCTGGGATGGAATACTGCTGTGGCTCATTTGGGTCAGCTGTCCTGGCTGTGTCCCCTCCCAGGTCCTTGAGCACTGTCCTTCACCTTGTACAACCACTGCCTAGCAACAACTAAAACATCTGGGTGTTACCAGCATAATTCTCATCCTAATTCCAAAACTCAGCCCAGTATCGGCCACGAGGAAGAAAATTAACTTTATTCCAGCCCAAACCAGGACAGTCAGAGTGTAAGATGCAGTCACCAGTGTAGGGGTACAACAGTGAGTGCTGATGTACAACATCCAACACGAAATAAGCATCTCACAGCTCCCTGGGAAGGTGATGAGGATGGAAATGGCAAAACAGTCCTCTGCCACATCATGGCTCATCATGCTCCTTCTTTTGGAGGAACTCGTGATGATGTTCCCTACCAACAGCTTCTCTTGGTTTGCTTGTTTGGGTTTTTGAGGGTTTGGATTTTTTCAGGGTTCTGAAAGAGAAGAAGCCAACCCATAAACTATTATTAGGGAAGATCGGCATGAGGTTGGAAACTCTGCCTCCGAGGGCAGTCAGGAGAAAGTCATGCTGACAACCTGTGCCTTACACGCAGGGATGCTGCAGGCACTCTCCTGGATACTCACACATTCAGCTGCGAGCAACAGCAAGCCACAAGCCTTCTGCCCTGTATGTCCAAACCCATGAGCTTCACTTCCTACGTTGTATCTGGATTTCTTTTACTGCTAGCGCTGTTCTTCCACTACCAAAGGACAGGCAATCAACCAACATTCAGACAACTCAAGCATGAGACTTGCTCCTCAGGTATGACAGCCTCAGAGACTCCACATTGCATACAAACACTCCCACCTGTACAGCCCTGCTCTTTGGGGCTGTAACCCACTTTCTCATCTACATAATCTGAGCTATGCACCCCGGCAGACAACTGCTCTATGTCACCCCACCATACACACGCCACCAACCACCATCCAGGGTTGGGGATTAACCACAGAGGCAGGAAAAACCCCAAACAAGGACAGAAAAATGAAGCATTTAGAGCAACACACAAACGTGCAGCAAGAGACACACAGAAGGTAAAGGAAATGTAAGTGCCAGTGCCTGCCAACACCACCGTGATGAAATCATGACAGCACATATATGTATTTATACACACACTATATATTGCAGCATAGTACAGACATCCCCTTCCCCACACGAATACCAGCATCACTCACACACATTCCCCAGGGCCAGAGCAGCACAGCCACGACAGCACATCAAGCACAACGCTGCCACAACACCAGGGGTGACTGTACCTTGCAGCACTGTGTGGACAGCCCCCGAGACCCCCCCCGGTCACTGTACCCCTTCACTGGAGTTGGTTTTAGTCCAGGGCCATGGTACCACAGACTGAGCTCACAGATGGAAGATGCCTTTGCCAGTGTTTGCTATCTCTGCAGTCACCTCTGCATTCCTCTTCTCTCTGGTCCTTCTGGAAGGGTTCCAGAGCCTTTGCTCCAAGGGGAAGGCTGTGCTAGAGGCCTTCCTTGGGCACACACTCTTCCAGGAACAGGACAAATGCATCAAGCAGGAGTACACAAGACAAATTAATTAGAACAAATAATGGTATCTCAGAAACTTGTCCCAGAAGAGAAATCCTTTAGTGTTTATATTTTGTTCTTCCAATTAGCTAGAAGAACTGGGCTGAAGAGTAAAATCACTGAACAGAATTAGTTCTGTTCTCACTCAGACCAGGACAAAGTTGCATGGCATCACAACTCTGGTCACACTTGGAGCCAGAAGGGCTGGGAAGGGGAGAAAACACATCCTGATAGGTAAGGATTATTAACACAGGTACAGAATGATGCTCATGCAACACTACGCTTTGGGCTTGGAAGCTTTCAGCAGCTCTCCTGGCCCACAACGCATTGCCCCCCAGGTACAAACAAAATATCTCAGAGACATTTTAAAAAGAAAAAAAGTGCTGATTTGAAGGAGAAAGACGCCAAAATTATTTTCCTGAGGCTATTGTCCTGGGTAAAACTGGGCAAGGGCAGAGAGAAGAAATTTAAAAGCCCCAAAATAGACCACAGGTCCACCCAGTGAAAGTGCAGCAAGTAGGTCACAGTTTCTCTGAGGAGCCTCTTTTTTTTTGGAAGATCCTGGACACCACAAAGTAGTAGACATCCAGATTAAGATCTCTCATCAAAAAAAAAGAAAAGAAAAAAAATCTCACTCCAGTGACAACAGAAATGCACCACCAGCTAAGTGGGTCTGTGTTTACAAAACCTTTCATGCTCAATTAGGTCTGTTTATCACCCTGCATAATTGTTGCTCTTAATGCAGCTTCTTCTATTGATCACACTGCACCAACTGCTCCTGCTGCTGTGTAAAAATCTGTACAGTGATAGAAACCTTTCCACATATGAACCTAAATGAGCATTCGCCTCATTAGTCAGGAAACACCATCACGCTCTAATTAATTCAGAGGAGGCAGAAACTGGGTAACACATGACTCTACTCTTACAGAACAAGAGGAAAAAAGAAAACATGTTTGTTGTATTTCCATTGCTGAGAACACCTCTACACACTGGCCAAGGTTTAGCACCTCTCCCAGAGGCGCAGACACCATCTCTTACAGGTACAGCTCACTCTGAAATCCCAGAGTCAGATGAACCCCGTGTGTGATTCGTTGTTAGTTAGAACAATTACAGCCATTATAAATCACATTAGGAAAAAAATAGAAAGAACAACTCAGAATATGGTTTTATAGTTAATCACTACAGTGATTACAGTAGCAAGAGTTGTTTTGGTAACCAAACACAATGCAAAGATTCAGTAACATTCCTGCATAATAACAAACCAAGAAAAAACACGTAAGAGATTTAACATCTCTAGCCAGACAGGTCTGGAAACTACTTCTTGGGTCAGTGAGTCCCACCTCCTGTTGCTAAAGTTTATTTACTTATTTAAACAAGGCTTAAATGAAGAAAAAGAACTTTCAAAGCAGCTATGACCTGGGCTAAGTTTTAGCAGCACAGTTTTCAAAGCTCTACAATTTTGCCTGAGAATCACAAAGAATCACAAAGTCTGTACAGACTCTGGGCTTAGGGGGGACTTTGCCCAACATCCAGGGGTGAGGGTGAAACACAGGCTCTCTTCCATTTTGTTCTTGTCAGAGGCCCTTACTGTTTAAAAGGTGCTACTGAAAGCTGCATAGAAAGCAATATGCTTATACAATAAAGCTTTTCCCATCCCTAAAGTCATCCCCACAAGTCCTTCCATTCATGGAGCTGTAGAGCCCCACTCCAGCAGAAAGCAAAGTGCACTTGGGGGAGCTGGACAGAGGACAGAGCAGCCCCTCCCTAGGCAGCCTACTTCTTTTGAAGACATATAGACTCTAAATTCTATCACACGCTCACTGTTATCACTTCCCATAATCAATTGCAAATCCCCAGGGCTACTCCTCAACCTCAGCGTGGCAATGGAGTGAGCTGCTAGAGTGATGAGGCAGAGCAGAAGTGTTACCAAGGGTTCCCAGGTGTCCATGGCCTAGAACCCAAGCGACTGAGATTGCTCCACACATCCCAGATCAGCTGATAACCATCCAACTAGTTCAAATGTGCAAAACATAGAGAAGACAGAAGAGCTGTAGGGGTAAGGACTCAGCTGCAGTGAACATGCTCCCTACTACACCCAGCCCTTTGGGACAAGGGGCAAAATTCAGGTTCTCCACAGATGGGCAGCTTCTATCTGACCATCAGTTACCATCAGATTCCCTCTAGCTAGGGGAAGAGTCCCTCCAGCCCATGCACTGAAGGGAGTCCCCTCTCTGGGGGTATCTTTCAGAGGTGCTGCTGAACTCCTTAAAACTGAAGCAGCATTCAGAGAGACCCAGGAGAGGCACAGTATGAGCTACCCTGTGTCTTCTGCTGCTGCTGTCCCTGGAGGAGCTTTCCTCCCTTTGCTGTGACCTTACTGACCTGTCCAATGCCAACTCCAGTGCTTTCCACTCCACATTCACTTGCCCTTGGCTCCAGCATTTTACTTCCCTTCGGTTTCTCCTTTATTTTCTTGCCTGCTGACACATCCCTTCCCCAGCATCGTTTCTACCATGGCAAAGGCTAATTTGAGTGTCAGGGAGTGAGCACTCATGGACTTCCAGGGCAGTTGCTCACATGGAGCACGAGGCCTCCATCCTTCCCAGTGTGAAGGAAAAGATTTAGTGCCCCAGTCCTTCCTGAGCTGCAGATATGAGTGTCTTGGTCTGAAAAGAAATCCCAAGAAATGTCATTTTCTCACCACTCACACACACACTCAGACACACTTGGGCTCTTTTCACACCCATTTTGAAGACTGTTGAGGACTGCAGCTTGATCTCCACGCTCAGTTTTATACAAGGGATGATAAGCATACGTAACAAGAAAACCAAGGAGTAATAAAGCAAGAAAAAGTGAAGTAAAAGCAGAAAACCAAAGCAAAACACTTCACATGAGAAGTCTTTAATTCTCAATATTCTTGAGAGTAACTACCTCATCTTACACCAGCAAGTATGAAGCTTGTTACAGTGGCACTTCATGCCTCTCAAAGCAAAATTGTCCACTTTCCCCAATTCCCCTTGGGCTGAAATGTAGCAAGGTAGCAAATGCAGCAGTTCTTTGCCTTGACATGCAGGCAGATCTACACTCACCTGTTTGACAGAAAGGAACACTAGATCTTCTTCCTTGCAAAAACCCAGATAAGAAATGTAAACGTAAACAATATTTTTATCTCCTTTGGCCTATTAAGATGCCACTATAAAGTTTCCAACTAGAAGAGCAATCTTTTCACCCCCTCCCTTTCCTCAAAATAAATCAGAGAAGCTGTGAAAGGAAGCACTGACTTGATTTCATCAGGAAAGCATAGCACTTGTCCACACTGCCTAGCTCCTGCTAGTGGGAATTTGAATAAGAAAGGCAGTATGTCACAAATACTTCTTGTCAAGAGAGGAAAAAACACAAAACAAAAACATAAAGATGCTACACCAAAGGGTGCAAAAGCTCTTCTGAGATTTCCCATTAAAACTTCCAGATTCCAACAGTATCTCTAAAAGGAGAAGCACTGCATTGCTATTAAACCTTCTGAACTCGATTTGATTGTTTATTCAGTCACAGAAGCATAAGATGGGTGTAAAACATTCATTATAAAAATCTTACATGGATTTGCAGAGAAACCAAAGGAGCACAAGGGATCAGGTAGGGCATAACTGACACGATGAACAGCTTTTGTCCCTGCCACGGGCAAAAGAAAGCTTGATTTAGGAAGGAGAACAGGGGGAAGAAGGGAATCTCGTGTGTGTGGTATGCTTAAAACCTAGTTTAAGGCTGGGATTACTGAATATAAAGTAAAGAAGAGAGGCTTTTCTCTGCATACACACACTTCTTGTCGATATTCCAAGAGACAGACAATTCATTTTCTTTCTCTGGCATTTCTGTGCTTCCCTTTCTAGGGAGAAAGAAGCACCTAGGGAAATATATTTTACATAACCTGAAAGAGCCAGGAAGATGACAAGTCCTACTCTTACAAGGTGACTTTTTAGACCACTGTGAACCATTTCATCCTTTTCCCCACAAACGTTCTGGAGGCCTTTGGCAGGAGGTCAACTGCCACTCAGGAAAAGCTGGGAAACAGGAGCCAAGTGCCCAAACAGACACAACAGACAAGGCCCATTCTGCTCACACAGCAAGGTTCAGAAGCTGCTCAGAAGGAAAGCAGGAGTCAGGACACCACTCGGGTTTCTTCATTGTGAACAAAAGGAAGGTGGTTGAAGATGAAAATGCACAAGGAGGGTGAGGGGTTGTCACCTGCCACCTCTCCCCCACACAACGTACTCTCAAAATCCTCCCAATATACTCCCTGGGAATCTCATCCCAGCTTTTCCTCACATACACCTCCCACACTGGCAGGTGCTTCCAGCATTCTCGGCTGGATGTTCTCCACAGCAACTGAACTCAGAGGTGCTCAAGAAGGAAACATTAACAGTAGCTCTCCTTCCTGACACGCTGTGAAAGCGCAGTCTGCCTTTGAGTCAGGAAATAACTACAGCAGGGGAAAAGCTGAAGGCAGAAGAGAAGCTGACTGTGAAAGACAGGGGCAGTTTGGAACTGAAACTTGGCAACGTGAACTTCTGCTCTTGAAAACAAGCACGCCAGAAATCCCACTGGGTGGAATTACCCTCTCAATACACCCAAGCACATGAGGATCACTTTTGCTTCAGGGGATCACCAGGGTCCACAGCTGCAAGGTTTCTACATCGTTGTAGGGTTTTGGGTTTTTTTCCATCATCTTCCTCAGATGCACTGTCCTCATCTAGGCCAAGACAGCTGCTCACATCAGTGAATCTGCTTCCAAGATGATGTGCTCCATGCTGCACACAAATGGGATCACATACATAGGCAGCATGCTTCTAAAGGAGTGAATTAGAGACACACAATCTGTACTGTCTGAGAGAATGACATTTCTGTTCTTCTAGCACTGTGAGCTGAAGAGTCACAGCTCCTGAGCTGATGAGGATGACAGCCATAGGCACACTCTTGGGCTGGGAGCTTTATTTCCTCCCACCCTCCATAGTTGCAACATATATACACTGAATATTTCTGTACCATGTAACACCACTACAGCCTCTCAGCTCTTCCACAGCTACAAGACCATCCTGACCCCTAACACAATTATCACTCTCCCTCCTGCTTGTTTTTTTTCACTTCCATGATTGTTTCCCGTTCGATATGAATTTCCTTCCATCAGTGCCCATGGTAACATCCATAGAAATAGCAGCAGGCTAGACAGTGGCCATGAACAACTCCCTAACCATGGAAACCTACCAACATTTATCACAAATATAATAAGATATGCCACAGAAGCAAAAAGCATAACAGCATTTCTTGTGCTCTCTTGTGTGTTCTTGACACATCGCGATAGCCAGAGCAATCTGTGAACCTCCTGTCTGGCCTTTTGACATTTATAACACATGGATGCACCTTGATGGCATGTTCAGAGACTTTAGGACTCTAAATCCTACTAAATATATGCCTTCACATTAGACATCAAGTAATATTTGAGTCACCCTGCTGTCAGAGATGCTATTGTAATAAAGCTGCACAACACACGGTCTGCCCCATGAGGAAAGAAACACCAAAACTGGTTCACATTGCACAGCTTTGAAGAACTTAATATTTAAAATTCTCAGCAATTAGGGACATGGGGGTTGGTTGGGGTTCTTTATAAGTAACTTTTGTTAGGATATTGAGGGGTGGGTGGGTGTGACATGATCATATCCCAAAGAATTAATGATGATATCCTGGAATCCTGCTGCAAGTTCTTTTAAAATAATCAGCAGTTGCCTCCCAGAATATCTGTTTACTGAGAACATCAAATGATTAAGTTTGCAATGGTGAATCAGAATGAGTAGCAGACCCAGGCTTATTTGGAAAGCAATCAAACTATATTTAGACTGGGTGATGTTGAATGCAATAGAACACAGATATACAGGCTGTTAGGAGTTTCCACACAGGGACAGAGAAACTTTTAGCATGCAGCAGAGAAGTGGTCCCTCTAGACCTGCATGGGAGTCAAGTCCAGATCTGTATGCCCTTTAGAGGAAGGCACAACAAGGTCTGTGCCTCACTGCTGTGAGGCACTCCTATCAATTTAAGATTCTTTATGCCCCACGGCAGAGGATCACATCCCTTATTTAACAGTCAAGATCAGATCCTCAGCCACTCTTTAACAACCCTTGTCTTTAGATTACATATTTTCATCAGAATGCTTTCCACTTACTTGCAACACTTGCTCACCTATAAAAATGCTGCTTCTTTCCAAATCCCTGACAGTTTACAAGCTTAAATGCACCAAGACTCACACAAAATGTTCTAACTTGAAGCCTTGCTAATGGCTGTATTTTAGGGTTTCTGAAGAGAGGACTCCTTACCAGAACAAGGAGACAATTATCATGACTGAGATTATCACTGATAATTATGAGGCTTTATTTTCAGCTCCCAACAATGTGCAAAATCTGATGTGTTCACTATAATCCAAGGTACAAATTCAGTCTGCTGCACCACAGCAGCTTAACAGCTCCATATGTGCACACACACCTAAGTCAACTCTTTCCTCTCAGAGCATCCTCACACAGAGCTGTATGGGTCTACCTACATCTGCATCATTATATTCATGTGACAAATGGCAACACCACCATCCCCCATTAATATTAGCTTCCAAGTCCTGCTCTGAACTGCCCAAGTTGCCTATTCCTTCTGTCACATACCCAGCTAAAAAGTTCAGCCTGTCTTAACCTAGGGTACCACAGGCAGCTTCCAAACTGCACTTTGTCACATCAGAGCCCTGACCTTAGGTTCACAGAGCTACAACAGTGGGAGGAAGGCAAGCAGAGCCTGAGCACAGGGGTCTTAACCATACTACCCCCTCAACTTGCAAACTTAACATAAATCCCACTGGTTTCCTCCAAACACTCAGTGAGTTAGGCACCCCCAGCCTAGAAGTAGTTGTATGGCAATATCAAGTGAACTGGGAGAAGTAGCACATCTGTAGTTTCTAGCACTTTAGTAATTCCTGAATGGGTAATGGGCCTCAACCTTTCCACATAGCTTGATCTTACTCCAGCAATTTGCTTGATGTAGCCTAAAGACTCAAAAGAACGTGACCTTGCTGTATAAAGGGAGTTAATATCCAAGTATAATTTAAAGAATATAATTAAAATCTCATTTAAATGTTTTGCTAAGAAACTGGTCTCGTAGGATTTTGAATAATGAAACCTAGCCAGGCAGATGAGTGAAATTTTCAGTAAGTCACAAAGCTGGAACATCAAGAGAGAAGTGAAGTCTGGATGCTACCCTCTCCAAGAACAGAAAGTAGCAAATAAAGAAAAATCAAGAATGCCATCACAGGGCTTGAGGGAAAACACATCATGGTTATGTTTTTCAAAACTAGCAATGGAATTGAAAATGATCCCAATCACTTAGGTATCTCAAAAAGATTTTAAAACATACTGTTCTCTGGGCTCTTGTAAAAACAGCATCCTTGGAATGAGACTCAGTGGTTATGGAGGATTCCTCCTTGATATTCCTTCTCTAAAGCAGTTGGAAACTCAGTATGACTTCTAGAATAATGTATTTTATATAAATCTAAAGGCAAACAAATTAGATAGCACTTTGTGACCGTCTGGACTCGGGCTTTATGTATTAGTTTATGTAAAGCAAGTCCAAATTCCTGATATATGTGTGCAGTCTGCAACCTGCCCCTTCATCACGTTTAGGCTGCATTTATTTGTTTTAATTTTAAGAAAGCTGTCCACTTAACCTTGAACCCAAGGAGCACCTATCACATGGATAATTGATTTTGGTTACTTACTTAATTTTCTTTCCAGTGAACACAGCAGGAGCACGTGCCCCTTTGACTTTCAGAATACAAAATTCCAAGTTAACATCTTTCCTGTTTCTGCCCTTTCCTGTTAACACCTTTTCCATTAAAAGCATATTTGATAGAAACAGTCAGGGGTTGAGGCTGACTCAGGTACACTTAAGTGATTAATCACCAAGAACACAGAGGCTACCAGCAGAAATGACTTTGATGGAGGACATGCACACTGCTCAGAGTGCAGCTGAACAGTGCTCAAAACTGGCAGGGATGGAGACAGCACACTACAGAGAGCAGAGCTGTGTGAGAAAGCTTAAACCCAGTCCCAAAGCAGTTCAGTCTAAGCTGTAACTACTCTTTCCCTGACCTTTGGAACAACATTCTATCCTGAAGTACCTGTAGCATCTGCTATCAACAACATTCATGGCTTGGGTTTTGGCATCTTTTACTCCAGAGGTGCCCCAGCTGTAGAACACCTGCATGTTCACAAAAGCACTGCCTGACATTTCCTTTGCTGAGGAAAACCACATCTGCACTTCATTTTAAAGCTTGTCTCTTAAAGTTGTCTTCAGAGTTATTAATGCAGGGCACTGCCAGATTCTGGTGCCAATATTACATTTTTAAAAGGGTATAATGGATATATATATATCCACTGACATGGACTAAAAAATTCCTCTCCTTCCTCTATCAACAGTTTGAGAAGTGGGAAACTGGTTGCTTATAACATAAAGCAGGTAAGATTTGTTCAAAACCTGCTTCCAAATTTCCTTTCTCTTGTTCTAAATGTCTCACTGATAAGGCCCAAAGCGAGGTACAACTCCCTGCTTCCCAGGGGTTCAGTGCACAAGAGGTCACGGAGTGCTCTCAGAGCATCACCCATCCTTCTCCAGGTCCAGGGAGCATCACAAGCCACATGCACTACACAGCAGAGCTGTGCACAACTTCATTCCTTATACTACACATCTCTGAGCTCAAAATCAGAAGCCTACAGATTAAGTTTCGTTACAGCATTGCAAAGCCTACCCAACCTCACTGGAAGGAGATGCACAAAAATGCCTGGGGCAGGACTGGGCAGGGGAGGGAGGGATGATGGGATACACAGAGCAGAGACATGTGGAAGAAATCCTTCCCCCAAATAGTATATGCACTTGTAAGCAATCAGTACAAGGAAGGAACTGAGTTCAGCCTCTCACATGAAGACATAAGCCTTGCTGGCTACCTTCAGACTCCTCTGAAGCCCTCTCCCAACAGCAAGCAGTTTGCAGGACTGGAAACCATTCACTCTGACTGGGCCAAAAGTCATCTTCTGATGCAGAGGGGCTGGGACACTTGGCAAGTTTTACATAGAAGCACTGAGCAAGGAACATGAGAGTACTGAAATGCAGCTGGCACGTGGCATTAGGAGAGCACTGGTGATGTGGAGCAGAGCCATTAATGAGGCAATAAGAAAAACAAGAGAAGCAAGGTCACAAGCTTTAAGTATTAACATGAGTGAATATCAATCACCTCAGGAAGATTTTTGCCATGAGCAGAGAAAATCTCTCATTGCAGGAGAGGTGTTTCTAAAAGCTGTGCAGAGTAGAGCAGAGCAGAGCAGGATGATATCAATGCAGTAAACTGGGCATTTTCAAAACCAGCCCAGTTAGAACAGGAGCTGGAGTGTCCTTGACAGGTCCACTAAGACCCACTGGGAGAAGCCCATGAGCAAATATTTTCAGAAAGCACCTAGAAGAATCAAATCAATGGACGTTAACTTTTATACATGCCCTGATTCTCAGGTCACTTTTTGCTAATACCTGGGACTGAGAACCTCTGAGCAGAGGTATTCAGGCACCTGTACCACAGAGGAACGACAGTGTTGGAGAAGGTGGATCTCAAGGGGCTAGAGTAGCTGGTTGAGATATCCAGCACTTTATGAACACCATTTCCAGACAACACAGGAGCAATTTATGCTCCAGTTCAGGGCTCTTCAGTGATTGTTTTAAAACCTTGGAAAGCCTCACACTCTGATTTCTCAGGGGGTGTTTAAGTATTTAAATCCCATTATCATACGAGGGCTTCCACAGATCAGCACCTCAGCATGTACTTCAGGGGATTTTCAAGCATGTCTTTCTCTCATTGGCTCCTGTGGCAACTAGTCATTTAAAAAATAAATAAATAAAAATATGGGACAGGGCTAATTATAGAATAAACCCTGATGGAGGTGGCCTATCTTGAGGAATTTCTTTGGAATAACAATTTTAAGAACAACTATATTTAACTGCATAGCTGAATTCACAGTTTAAAAAAGAAATAGTCTCTGTTATTCAAGAGAAACTCTTGCTGTGCAGTATGTCCTGTTCTCAGCAGTGTTGGTGGGCAGCTGATCATCCCATTTCTGTAGCAGTCTTGAAATCTTATGCCCAAACTTCTGTTACTTTTTTTTTTAAGCAGAGCACAATTCCTATATACTTTACATATAGGTATTTCTGAAAGCTTTGGGTTTACTACCTCTGAATCTTCAACACTCTTTTGGAATGTTTCAGGACTAAACACAAGAATTCAGCTATGCCCCAGCATTGCCTAAGGGAACATCACTTTGTACAGAACTGTCCTTGTTAGAAGCTTTGAATGGTATCTCCCCCACGTTAGAGAATCACATTCACAATTAGTTGGTTGTAGTCTCTGTTAGCTCTTTTCCAGGTCCTCTGTTTCCACTTCCCCTTGGCCTTTCTTCAATCATTTTAAACGTTAGGCCTCACACTCACCCTTTCCTGGTTCTCCAAGATGACAGCCGTAATCTAATAGTCCTTACACTGCAGCTCTTCATGGTACCGGATCTGCTTCCGCTTAATCTCTGACCACCTCAAAATGAACAGAGGCCACTTGGAACTTGATTTAGCCTTTTGAAAAACACTGCTTAGAATAGTTAGTCAATGGCAGATGGCCCATTGCCATTCCAAGATGTGACTGCAACTCACACAGATGGGCTCAAGCCAGATTTAACCCTGGTTAGCTGGCTCAGTTTCCATGTTCATATCAAGCTACCAAGACTCACTGGCATCTGCTTCTTGACTCAAATTAGGTCCTAAGTGTCCACAGCTACACATTTCTCCTGATGTACAAACTACAGTGTTTAGCTCCAAGGTTCTCCAGCAGGTATGTCCTGAACAACTGCAAACAGGATCTTCCCTGTTTGCCCAGGTGAGATCTGCAGTAATGTCCAAAGAGCAGAAAACACGAATAGGAGGGGCACTAGTCCACAGCATTAATATATTCCCCCCTCACCTGTCTAGGGGAGAAAAAAGCTAACACAATCCAGTATGTGTGCTTTCAGAAGAACCCCACATTTACTGCATGTCACTCTAAGGCTGATGAATGGGTATGCCTGTAAATGTATTTGCCCACATCACTGAAGATTTAAGCGTGCAGAATCTAAGAACAGAGCCCAAAGACAGAGGAAAGCAATGAGAAATGCAGCGTTGTGAACCTGACCACCTGAGGAAGGTGTTAATGCCTGAACGGAAGGCATCTCTGTGGTAATCCAGTTAGTTTTTAAAATGCAATTATAACATCACAGAAGCCTGGACCAGATCATTTACAACTTCAATACTTCCAGGATTCTGGCAGAATCTCGCTGCAATTAAGCAATTTATTTCTCGATTAGTAACGAATTGAACAAGCATGTGTGACATGGAAGAACATATGAAAATGTAGGCTTTTGAAAAGTGAGTCAATTAAGGAGTTTATTTTATTTACATAGTGAGTCATGCTCAGCCCTGCTGAGTCAGACCAGGAACCTTTTGCAAGTATCTTAAGGATGGAAAGGTGACCCCCTCTGTACTACTGGTAAAGAACTTGAACACACAAAGGCCCCAAGTGACAAATCATCCTCTGGCTATGTATAACCAATCACAAAATGGGGCTGGAGCCTTTCAAGGCTTCCTCCAATACACCCTGACCAGGAGGGCAGTTTGCTGAAGCCACAGCTGGAGAGCCATAAACTCTCATAAAGGCTCAGAGTTGAAAGTCAAATTCCTTCATATTCAGACAGAAGATTGGGATGTGAACATGGAAGCAGCAAAAGCAGAAGGTCACTGAACAAGTTACTCTGGAGCATGAACCTGGAATTTCCTTACCATCCCTCATGGGCATCTCTATACTAGTGAGCCAGCCAGGGCACAGGATGAGCACTGTCTCATGACACTGCCTGTTGTAAGGCTGCCTGCCCCCCATTTCTGGCCCTCGTCATGCAGATGATGGCAAGGACATGGTCCCAGAGCATGCTTCTCATATGCAGCATGGATGGCATGGAGAACTGGGGACAGATATGCATGTAGTCCTACAGACAGAAGCCAGGCCAAGTTGCCCTCAAGGCCACAGTAAAGGACTTGGCCCATTTTCTTTTCTGATAGACATCCTTATAGGAGGACTGGGAGCTGCAGAGACAATTGCTTCTGTTTCTACGAGATGCCAAGTACTATAAAAATTATAACAGTTTCCTTGGTCTAAAAAAAGCTTCACATTCTTTTTATTTTTGTCATGGATGAGTCAGCAGATAGGAAAAGAAGTTCCCAAATATAGCACCTTACGCCAGAGGACACAGCAAGAAGAAAATTTGATCAGGCCTCCTCCCTCTCACAGCTCACAGCAGTAGGAGCCGCATCAGCCAAACGGCACTGCCAACCACCAGCCCTTCCTTAGAAGGTCCTTGAAGTTCCAAAAGTGAGCAAAACAAGATTTTACTTGATAGGAGATGACTTCTACAAGTAGCTGGGAAACTTTCTGACATGGTTTAGACTGCTGGGGGTAACCAGCTGGAACAAGAACAAGCAGCGACCTGTTTAGGTAGCTCTCTGTGTTGCCATACTCTACCTGATTATAGGTGGGTCTCTTACTAAAACCATCATCTCCACATCGTTTTGGTCTTTCCCTGGCAGAGGCTTCTCAGACAGGTCCTCCAGGCAAGTTAGTTCTATTATACACACTGCTCTGCATCAACGCCTTGTGCTGAAGGCTTTGTTAAGCTACAGGTAGGTCTGTTCTGTTGGCTACATTCCAGGGTTGTGAGACATAAACCCCACAGCTGTCCAACAGCCAGCTGCTGGCTTGCCACCTTTTTCTGATGCAATACTCCACAATGTATTGTTGGCAAGAGAAATTCCTTCTTGGGAAGTGCATTGGTTACCTCAGTGCCACCCAAGGTTCAGGATGGTCTCAGATGAAAGAAGAGTGGCTATGAGAACCCACTACCTCAAAAACGTGCCCTTAGTAAATGAAGCAGTCAAAACAGTCATCAAAGCAAAAGCCAAGAACAACAGGTTCCTTCCCCACACACAGAGTTACAGAGCACAGCACCCAGTATCTCTTGCAAAATACATTTAAGGCCTGGTAAGCAGAAGGTACAAACCAACAGGTAACACATTCTAGAAACAGAAAACATCAGAAGTCTATAAGATATCTGGTCCAGTTAAGCAGTAACTAATAGAAAAATCCAATTTGTCTTGGCACCAATGCTTTTCAGTACAGTTTATTCCTAATTTACCTCACAGTTTCCAAGATCAGGATCACAGAAACAAATACAAAACGTATAATAGAAGAATACCCACTCATTACCAAGGCAAACAGATACCCCTAACAAAGAGCAAGCTCCTTGTTGGCCTTAAATATCAACATTTTCCTCATCAAAAAGAGCACAGCATGACTGGAATTAACATGCAAGGGGAATAAGAGTCAAAACAAACTGGATCTCGAGCGAGGAAAACACAGCAGCAGCAGATGGAGGCAGCAGTAAACATTCAAGATGCTGGCAAGACCCACTTCTCTCCTCTGGCATTTCTGAAGAAATATTTATTCAGAATTAAGTGTAAGTATATAATGGTCAAATTACAAAGCAAGCATTATCTCTCCACAAACTCAGTGGGGAAGCAGCCAACAGCACACAAGTAGTAGCTGAGCTTCCTTCCACCCGGCACTCGCAGGGACAAAGTTTGCTCTTCAAAGTAACTTTAATTTTCCAATGCACAACTTAAGCCAAGGCTTGGGAAACTGATTAATCCATTACACACACTAAAGCAGGGAAAGATCTGGTACCAGCCATCTCTCACTCACCACTTTGCAGGACTGCAGCCCTTCCATATTGACTTTACCAGGAAAGAAGTTGAGCTTCTCATTCCCTTATTAACCCAAGCAACACATGTGACTACAGCTCATTATAATGCACCCCTGAAGCTGGGTTTAAATAGAGTAATAGATTAAATACCTATTAATTGGAAGTCAAAGGGCACAAGAGTGTTAATCATGCATTCAGGAAGCCCTTAAGCCACCCTGGCAGCAGGTTTTAATCAGTTTTTTTGCTGAGGCAATTCCTCCTCTGTGATTTATCATGAAGAAACAAAATAGTCTTATTTTGAAATGCTAATTCATTATCTAGCATAGGCTTAATTAAAACAAAATAAAACACAAAAAACAAACCCTCACAGCCACCAAAACTCTACATAACACAAAAGACCTGAAGAAATGACCTCAACTCTCTGCCAAAGGAAATCTGGAAGACCTTCTCACACCACTTTATCTCTGTATGGTAATTCTGAATGCTTTCTGGTAATCTGCCTCTGTACAGTACTGGAGGCATTTAAATATAGCCCTGGCTTAAAGCTTGGAGGAATCTAAGACTGAGGAGTGCTACAAGACTATCAGTGAGAGACAATCAGTGTGTGCTCTGCTCAGTTGGAGGGATTTCCTTCAAAACAGAGGAGGTTAAAAGTTCCAAAGAGCCTCGTGGCAATACAGGTGCTGTCTTTGGGTTACAATTGCACACAGGTTCTCTTGAAAGTAAATATGCAGTTGCTTGCAAAAGCTGAGACAGGATTCACTTAATCCCCACCAGTGTCAGGGAAGGAATTGTTTGGAGAAGGACTTTCATTGTTAAAATCCAGCACTGTTTTCTAAACAAGAAATATAGATTAACAGACAATCAATGACAGCCTGGTAATTGGCACTTGATATAGTGGCTAAATATATTACAAATACAGTGAGATTACCTGTTTTAGACAACAAAAACAAGAAGTCCTTGAACTATAAGATGCCTTTGGACAGAGGTTTGTGCAGCATCCTCCAGACAATGCTGCTCCTGCCTGATAACAGCCACAGACAGACACTGCCAGCACACATGGGCAATGACAACATCACGGTGTCATCCTTCTCATCTTTAGCTGTACAATCAAAATATGCCTTTCAAAACTCTGTTACCATTGATTACACTGTATTTGTGCACTACCTTCACTCTGACGTGTTGTTAACACACAAAGATAAATGAGAGACCAACCACAGAGTAATTGCATCATAAACTTACAAGGACTGCTTTACAAAAGCCATCCAGTTTATCAAAAGCTGAAAGGAAGAAGTATAATGACTTCTGGGATAGTGATCAGTCAGATAAAACATTAAGACTCCAGGGCATTTTGAGAGCAGTTGTTAATGTTACTTACCCTCATGCCCCTCAGCATTCACACTAGAACTGGAGTTTTCAGACGCTCCCATTTCCACGTGGGCACCAAGACACGGAAGAACTTGGCACGTGGAGCATCTTTAGCAACCTCACCTATGGGAACAGAAATCACAGGCACGCAAGAGTTACCAAACACCACTTTGGTTTACATTTTCCTCACAGGCGCAGGAGGCAGGGATAGAGCAGAGAGAGAAAATCACCTGATGTGGCCTAACCCACTCCAGCACAATAACTCACACAAGTGGCAGCCACAGCTCAGCACAGCTGGAGATTCAGCCCCAGCTGGCTGTCCCACTGGGAGCCAAGCACCCTTGAAAATCTGCTCTTGACAGAGGCGCTGGACACTTAAATGCACCTTACACCACCTCTCCTCTCAAGAAAATTGCACTTTTTTAGACTGATGCTGGATAGTTTCCCCCTACCTGCCCTTGACTTTGAATTACACTTGCCTTGCAAACCCAAATTTCATAAATTAACCCAACTCCAAAGCGCTCATCTTCACAAACAGTGTATTTTAAAACAACACAGCCGTCTAGCGGCAGTAGTAGCTGCTGCAAATAAAATACTCACTGCTGCACACATTTGCTGTCCAACACTTGACATCTCTAGAAAATGGGTGGGGTTGACATTCTGCCTCTTCATTTGGATCTAAATTAAGGCTTTTTGTCTCTAAACCCTGTAGACACGCTACATCTGTTGGGGCAGGTCCAGGGGAGGGCCACAGAAGTGATCAGGCTGGATCACCTCTGCGATGAAGGAAGGTTGAGAGTATTGAGGTTGCTCTGCCTGGAGAAGAGGAGGCTCCAGGGAGACCTTACTGTGGCCTTTCAGGACTTAGAGGGGGCTTAGAAGAAGACAGAGGCAATCTTTCCAGCAGGGCCTACAGTCATAGGACAAGGGGTAATAGTTTTAAATTAAAGAGAGTAGATTTAGACTAGATTTAAGGAAGAAATCTCTTTTACACTGAGAGTAATGAAACTCTAGCACAGGCTGCCCAGAGAGGTGGCTGATGCCTCATTCCTGGAAAAATTCAAGGTCAGGTTGCACTGGGTTCCGAGTGGTCTGTTCTAGTTGCAGATGCTCCTCCTTATTGCTAGGGGGGTGGACTAGATGACCTTTAATGGTCCCTTCCAACCCAAAGCATCCTATGATCTGCAAAGCTTATCTGGAAACAACCAGGCCTAAGAGCAAGTTTCTCACTGAACTCTGTAAACACAAACACAGTAAATGGAGGAGTGTCTCTGAGTGACGATGGGCCACTGGAATACTTCTAATTCCTCCTGCCTCTCCTTCTTTGCCCAACATCCCCTCACAGGCTAACGTTCACCCCTTTGTACAAATGCCCTGTTGTTGCCACATCTTCAGTCACTTGTCTATATGTGTTTAGGATTAGACAGCACCCAGAAATTCCCTGGTACGGTAACATTCAAATTCACCAGCACCAAGAAGAATGAAAAAGAGAACTAATAATTACTAGCCCATATATTTTCAGGGTAAGATGGAAAGAAACACCTAGATTTATGATTTCATTTGTCAAGAAAGTATCTTCTGTATTTCTGGCTCAGGGGACAAGGACAAATCTATGTACAGAGATGGTGATGGCAGAATATGACAAATTATCACACAATCATTTTGCTGGCTAGAACATTCTGAAGAAAGCACTGGGAAATACAGAGATATTTGAAAAACAAGTAGGCAAGTACAGATTTCTAGACAGTATCAACAGGCAAATCGCCTCGGATAAAACAGGGATGGAGCAGCTGGCAGTCTCTGTCTAGAGTCTTAAGAAAACACCCCTGCCATTCATAAACCACCCTCTGCATCAGAGGTTTTGAAAAATAAAATACTCTTCATAATAAACCCTCCCTGCCTCCTTGATTCCAGTCAGTATGCACAGCAAATGGCAATGGCTGCCTCCCCCAGCAGCAGCCTGTCTCACCAGATCTCTCTCCAAAAGTACCTGGAAGAGGATGCCAATCTCAGATCAGGCAGGCAGAAGGTTCACAGAGGTATTAATGTCTTTTAAGCTACTGGGTTGACTCTGCAGTTGGGACTGATCTGCTGTTAGAAAGCAGTGTGGACCAGGTATCCTAAGAGAAGCATCTGCTCTGAATCTCACATGGGAGGGGATAAGAAACAGCCACCTTTCCTCCTACAGTCTCCTCTAAGTCATTTTGAACTTCCATAGTGGCAGCAGAATGGGCACCAGAAAAGCACTACAGACCTGAACCAATCTCTGCCAATTTGTCCCATTCCTTCCCAGTATTTCTGCCCACTTAGAGGCACCACCTGAATGGCAGCACCAGTTCCTGAAGCAGACTCAAAGCCAGAAGCAGGGCACACAGCAGCTATTAGCTCCTGCTCCTTCATGGCCCTCTTCAGCCACTCCTGCAGTGGAAGGAGCTCTCCCACCTCTTTTCTGCTGCCCTTTAAAGTGCAGAAGGTGGGTGGGTGGGATCACCTTTGGATGGCTGAGCTGCTCCTTGTAGTGCTGTGTCAACTGAAGGTTTTCCTTCAGTGGGAGCATTATGGGGCTTGCTCTCCAGGTGAATGTGAGCCAGGCAGGGAAAAGGAAGGACAAGCAACAGCATCAATAACATTGCTACAGCAGAACCATTCAGGCCAAGGCTTTCCACAACACGTGAAACAGCCGAAGAGCCTCTGGAAGCTTGCCATTGCTGTTAAGCAAATAAGAACAGGCATCTGCAACTCAGTGAACATGAGTCTCATAGCAATTGCTGCATTGTGCTGCAAGAGAAATGTGTTTTCCAGAAGCTGTAATTTCTCCTATTCAGCACAGGCTCCCAGAAGCTCATTAAGCTGCGTTCACCAACTAGCTGAGATAATCACCTCTCGGGAAGAGAGAAGCCTGGAAACTCTAAGGCAACCAACACCACAACCTACAGAAGCTCCTGGAAATACAGGACTTCTTCCTCTGCGTGCTCGCTCCTGTTCATCACAAACCTTTAGCGCAGCAGGTGGAAGATAGATAAGGAAAGCACTAGGCTTGGGTTCCCTATCCACAAGAGAAAAAAGATCAAGTTAACATCACCTACAGCTTGAGGTAGAATATTACACTTGGTCTCCATGACACACCCAGCTGAAGCCTTCTGGATAAACAGTCTACATTTCATGATAGCTGAGAACAGAGGAAAAACTTAAACTTGTAAATTCCCTCATCTAACAGCAGCNGGGAGACCTTACTGTGGCCTTTCAGGACTTAGAGGGGGCTTAGAAGAAGACAGAGGCAATCTTTCCAGCAGGGCCTACAGTCATAGGACAAGGGGTAATAGTTTTAAATTAAAGAGAGTAGATTTAGACTAGATTTAAGGAAGAAATCTCTTTTACACTGAGAGTAATGAAACTCTAGCACAGGCTGCCCAGAGAGGTGGCTGATGCCTCATTCCTGGAAAAATTCAAGGTCAGGTTGCACTGGGTTCCGAGTGGTCTGTTCTAGTTGCAGATGCTCTTCCTCACTGCAAGGGGGGTGGACTAGATGACCTTCAATGGTCCCTTCCAACCCAAAGCATCCTATGATCCTATAATCTGCAAAGCTTATCTGGAAACAACCAGGCCTAAGAGCAAGTTTCTCACTGAACTCTG
>VWZY01006280.1:48313-67065 GCA_013399075.1 Chloroceryle aenea
TGCGAACGCTGCCAGGCTGTTTATTCCAATCTTCGCCCTTCGCAGGGGTCTCGCTCTCTCGGTAGAGACACGAAACGAGGCCTTTGGAACTGACGGAGCAAAACGTGTAAAAGTGGAGAAGGGAGAGGGGGAATCCGCCTCTGCAGACCCACCAGCGTTCGTGGCTTCTGTTCGGTGTCGGGGAGCAATAGCACATCCTTATTTGCTTTGTCCTGCCTTGCGGATGCCAAGTCCATGCGTTTTATTTTTTAAAATACGTGTCCAGCCCTTCACTAAGAAAGCAAAGTCGTTGGAAAAATTACTGGGTAATTTTTCTTGGACCTTGCTCATCTTATAAATCTGCCTGTTCACCAATCCAGTCACATCTCCCCAGATCAGCGGAGAATAGTAAAGCTGAAAGTAAACAGGACAGCTTTTGCCATGGAAACAAAAGTAGCTAGGGGATGTATTGCTACTACGCAGTGGTGTGCTCTGAAGCTGTGATCATCCATCCCACATGTTCCTGGGCACCTCAGGTTTAGGCACTGCAAAACTTTGGACAATTAAACCACTTCCCGCAGCCTGGATGCACATTCTGAGCTCTGGCATAACACACGTTTGGGTAACGGTGTCTCTTTCTGGCAAAAGTTTCCCAGCATTTCACGGTTTAGCTCCTCAGCCGTGAAGGTGGGACCTGAATCCACCCTGGAGATCAGAACTAGCACAGCATTTGTTCACCCCCTGTAATTTCACGCTGTGACGCGCAGTTCCTTCTTATTTATGGAGAACAGTTTTCTCCCACCATAATCTGACTGCTTCCCTCCCTCTGCCCCATCTGTAAGGAGCAAGAACAACATCATTATGTTTACATTGCAGCTGAGCAGAGACCATCTTAGGCCAAATTACCGGGCTGCTTCCATGAGTCATGTAGGGCTTATTCCCTTCTCTCTAAGGGACAAGATATTTTGCAAAGGAAAGGAGAGTGAGGAAGAGTCTGAGCATAAAGAAAATGTGTGGTAGGACTAATATTATGCAGTGCCTGAAAAGAATTAATGATGCTGGCAGTGCTTTTCCTTTTTTTTTTTTACTTTCCATTTTAAAAGGTCATACTACTTGATGCTATCACAACTCTCTTGAGCAAATGATCAGTCGTTTGTTTTCTGTTCCACTTCCCAGCTCCTATTTACCATTTTGCTCACAGACCTGACCAAAACCACCTATTAGAATTTTAGATTGCTAAAGAAAAAGAATCTGTATGTGATAAGTGATTCTGGGCTGGGTGGCTCTTAGAGGCAATTCTTCATCAAGCTGTGCTTCTCTGGAGACTTTCAAGACCTGTCTGGATGTATGTGTGTGATCTGCTCTAGTTTTGTCCTGCTCTGGCTGGGGGGAGGGGGTTGATGATCTTCAGATGTCCTTTCCAACCCCTAACAGTCTGTGATTCTGTTAGAAGTGCTGCACCCTCCTTTCTAGAGTAAGCCAATGGACAGTGCCACATTATCCGGTCACAATGGATCTGGTTCTTCCCTAGGTTGACCTTAGGGAGGCATACCTGGGGGATAATAAATACCTCCCTTGCTGCACATTATGTGCTG
This sequence comes from Chloroceryle aenea, assembly GCA_013399075.1. Classification (NCBI taxonomy): domain Eukaryota; kingdom Metazoa; phylum Chordata; class Aves; order Coraciiformes; family Cerylidae; genus Chloroceryle; species Chloroceryle aenea. Next base: position 49,888 of record VWZY01006280.1, read on the forward strand.
CTAAATGTGCTTACCTGAATGATTTATGTTGGCAAGGAGAATAAGTTGTTTAAGGAGGTAGGGTTGGTGTGAGAATGAAGATCCAAGGAAGTACCCAAGACAATGGGGGTCTGCAGAGCTTAATTTTAGTAGCATAATTTTCAGTGTTTCCCCCCAAGAGTTCAGACTGTATAGTTACATCCACACCTCTGGTTTAGCTTGTACCTCAAAGTGTTTAAAAGCTCGTAGCATTGTAACTGAGCACAACAAAGGGTTTTTTTCAATCTATAAACTGCAGTGGGAAGCGCCTGATTAGCAACATACAGCTTGCCTGGGTGCCAGGCTCTCCCAGCTCACCTGGTGCTGCCCAGGAGTTTCCTGCTCTCTCAAGGTCTGTCCACTCTGCCTGTTTCTCTGCCTGGCCTGGCAAGGCCAACACCTTGGGCGTGATCTGCAGGGCACTGATGCTGTACCATCAGCAGACAGCAAGCCCATCCACAGTCAGAGCACTTTTTGGTTTCCTACCATTTTCCAGTGGCTGGAGTAGAAAAGGGAAGCCTGCAGGGGGATGCAGAATCAGTTCAGAGTTCAGAAAAGGGGCTCCTGCCAGAAGCTTGCCTGGTGCTACCCCTGCTGCTCTGCAGAGCTCAGCCAGTAGCACTCTCCCACTCCTCTCCTGGAGCAAGCTCTGGCCCTTGCTATGGCCTCCAGTCCATGAGCCTCTTCCTGTGCCAAGAGCCTTGAAACCTCATTACAACTTGCAAGAGAGAGATTTGCAATTATAAGATGCTGAGAATCCCAAACTAGATACATACCAGATACACCAAATCAATAACCCCCAAGATTACTGGTTTTCAAAAGAGGAAAAAGCAAACCCCTCTATCCCTGAGCTTCATGCAGGCTGTTGAGATTCCCCATTGATACTTTCTGACTTCTGCTTCGTTTAAATGCAGCAGTGTTGGGTTTTCTTGCATGCTCGGGTATTTCATACCCATCTCTGAAGGGCAAAGGGCTGGAGGGCTGCAGAATGGGGAGATCTTAGCTGCCATGAGCATGGTTAAACCTTCCCTTGGCAAGCAGATGAACTGCTTGAAGCTAATATAAATCGAGCTGTGACATTCAGATGCAAGTACTGATTAATAGCTCCCTTTGGACTAAGACTTTTGGAACTTCTTTAGAGAAAATCAGTCACCTTAAGTGACATTGACCTGTTGCTCAAGTATTTTTAGGGGTTAGTATTGCTTCAATGAATTCAGTAGCATCGCACCTATGCGAGCAAGTTCAGGTCTGGGACCTGCACAGTTAAACACAGATTTTCTGTGGAGAATTAGGAGAACTTCCATGAAGTGGAGAGAGTAGGAAACACTGATGGTAGTTTTCATAGCAGGCAGAATTCTGATTTTATTCAGGTCAGCAGGAGCCTGAGCACTGATTTCTCCAAGGGCACAGTGGTTTGCCACAGGTTTGGTATTTCCATCACATATATCCTGTCTGTAAGTACAGGATATATAGAGTTTCAGTCTGTCAAGGACTTATTTTGCCTGTTTCTCATGGCTAGGAATGTTGTTACATCAGTGCTTAGTCCTGCGCTTCAAAAACTTGGGCAAAACCATGAAAAACAAACAAACAAAAACCAAAGCAACAAACAAACCAACCCCAAAAACTTACCCAACAGTTTGGAAAGTTCCTGAGTCCACAAACTCTAGTGAACTGATCGTCACAGTCTGGATGGGAGGCAGCATGAGCCCTTGAAGGAAGCTGGCTTTTGTACCTGATATATTCAGCTTTTTTCAGTCTCCATGGAAACACAGTAGCACATGAGCACAAAAGATGGGGAGCGGGCACCCTGATAGGGGAGGGAGTCTCCTTTAGGCTCTGCTCTGATGCTGAGCACCTTGGGTTCACCTGAGCTGAGTCACCTCAGCCAGCTCTACTGGGCTCACTTCTTGGTTTGGAAGAAGGTGAAGGAAAGGTCTTTCCTGGGCCGCTTTTCTTTGGGTCACCTGGAGAGTTTGTAGCCAGCTTTGCCCTCCTGCCCCATCAATAACGATCTGCTTTACACGGACCCTTTCGTTGCAGGTAGGAAGGATGAGCTCCTATGCTGACATCTGCAGGTCCAAACACGCGCAGGGCAACACCGAGGGAGGGTTCCAACGCTATGGAGTCCGGTCCTACCTGCATCAGTTTTATGAGGACTGCACGGCTTCAATTTGGGAGTATGAGGATGATTTTCAGATCCAGAGATCGCCTAGCAGGTGGAGCTCTATGTTCTGGAAGGTACTGCCTGCTGCTGTTTACTAGAGAGAGAAACTCCCATTTCAAGGCTTTCCTGGGCAACTGATGGGTTTAGGTGTTCATCCAGAGCTCAGTTTTACTTGAGGTATCCAAAAAAGTCATTTGTCTGAGAGCAAGGTGCTCGGAGCAAGATAGAACAGCTGCTAAGGGAGTTCTGGGGTCTCTGGATCCTATAGTTTCTCTGTCACTGAAACATTGAGGTCCTGTCTGAGAAGCCCCATGGATAGCTTGGAAGTGTAGTTTACCTCTGCTCTGCACCCACAATAGTCCCACCTTACTGGGGACAGCACTGGGGTGTTAACAGCAGTAACTGGGACTGCGTGACCTAGGGATCAATAAAACCACAGATCTCCATTAAGGTCAGAAAAGTTGTACACATCAGAGAGCAGCAAGAGAATGGAAGGGGCCTGTGGGGCCATCTAATCCAACCCCTCTGCTTTGATGGCAGGGCCACTCTGCAATCACATTTTACACTTCAGACATGCTAGAAATGCTCTGTGATCTGTTCATGGCAACAGCAGTGGCAGAGGAATGACATTTGAGGGAGTCAAACAAGTGGTGGGTGTGACACAGACCAGCAGCAGGGACTGAACTGTGGGGCCAACCACCAGCTAAAGCTAAAATAATCAGTCACAACACTGGGGTTAAACAGGGATCCTCTCTGATGGGGCCTTTGGGCATGCAATGCTATTTAGACATCTAGATCTCCATTATTACCAGAAATTTCAGAACTAGGTTATATAAATAAGTTGTAAAAAGACAATTTCTCCATAGTAGGCCCCATATGCCCTAAAAGAAAAACATCAGCCTTCTCCTAGCAGGGAGAACAGTACCTGCAAGACACAGTGAAACCTGAATGCCTCCTAGGACAGTTTAACCAACTGAAAACTGGAAAGTCATATTAATTGTGGGGTTTTTCTTCTTGTTTCTTTCTTCCCAGGTCGGACTCATCTCTGGGACGGCTTTTATGCTGATAGGATTAACAGTTCTCATAGTGGGTTTTCTTGTACCACCGAAAATCGAAGCGCTCGGGCAAGATGATTTTGTGGTGGTGGACACCCGTGCCATCCAGTTCAATGGGTCCCTGGATATATGCAAGCTGGCAGGAGCAATCTTGTTTTGTGTCGGAGGTTCCACCGTGGCAGCGTGTCTGACGATGTCAGCTTTTGCTAAAAGTTACTCCAAAGAAGAAAAGTACCTCCAGCAAAGATTTAAAGAGAGAATAGCTGATGTGAAAGCCCCAGTAAACCCAGTCACAAAAGCGCCAGCACCAGGAGAATCCAAAATACCTGTCACTTTGTCCAAAGTTCAAAATGTCCAACCTTTATCTGAAACCTGACCCCCTTCTTAGGTTTTGTTTCTCACTTGCAAGTTACTTCAGCTGGAAATTATCAGCTGTGGTTGGCGTACGTGCTAAACCATTACAGCATCTAGTGCTCTACAGACACGCAGCTGAGGTGGAACCTGTTCCAGTACAAATTTAGGATTGGGAGAAGGGAAATGAGTGTGGTTAGACCCCTGGCCAATGATATATTCAGTGTATTTGAACATTTTAGTCTGTGTTGAATCACTAAGTCCTTGCAACAACAATTAGGTGTTTAGCTTATCAGATGGCATCCCTGGAAAGCGTAAGGGAGCTTTTCTGACAGTTGGACCAGCAACACCCTACATCCCACTGTTTAAAATCTACATGAGTTAGCTTTTTGTTCCATTTTCTTCTTGCCTTAAAGAAAATACTTGTTAGTCTTAGTTTTACCTGGTTCTGCTGTCTGGGAAGCCAAGATTCTGCCCTTGTAATTTGCACTTGTCCTCCTGTACAGTGTGTATCAAAGTAATACTGCACAGGCAAAACCTACGTGACAGTGAGTGCCCTTAATGTCACCTTACTGCTGGGAAAAGCAAGTTAAAATCGACCCGAGTTACAATTAAACTTGTGCAAAGCTGCCACTTTTGTCTCAGTTATTGCCACATTAACACAAAATCCAAACTCCAGCTGAGGAATTCATAGGGGAGGAGGAACATCACGCTTGTGTGTCTTTGGTTTGGTACTGGTTCTTTCATGACACTGTATTCCGTTTGAAGCTCATACAAAATGTTTTAGTTTTGGCTGGGTGTAGATTCCCCAGTGTGGTTTGAGGTGCCCAGGCCCCATGTGCTGTCAGTACATTAATGCCATGTTAGATACAGAACATACTTAGCTAAAGACATTTTGAAGTGCTGTTTATATTTTTATAGAGGATAGAAAAGACGTTATGCTTAACCAGATACCTGTGTGTAAATGCTTACCCAAAGACCTGTCCTTTCATGGAAGACCCTTAATTATTTTCCCCACCCAGGGCAATTATTTCACTGTCTTAATCTATGGAATTAAATTAAACTGTATAAAGAAAGATGTGACATTTGTACTCTGACAAATATGTGCCACCTTATAGTTCTGTCTATTTTTTGAATGGATTGAATAAAATTCTAGGCGTGAGCCACCCATGGATTTCATGAGAAGTCTCTTTCTTGTCAAACAGGTTTCTCTATAAATTTAATATTTCCATTTGAAAGGAGAAATTGGCCGTGGAAACTCACCAGTCTTAGTGCAGTCTGTGTTTTCAGCTTTCCTAGGCGAGGAAGTTACTGTGGTGCCTGTTCAGAAAGTTCCAGCACGTTAACGACAGGTATGTGGTAACAGCCCTGCTCTTTCCCTTGCTGATAAATCACTTTGCTGTCTGTGTCTCGGTTCCACATTTGGAAGTTTCAGCTGAATCTGCAATTACTGTGGCTGACAACAGCATCACCAGGTCACATTTTCTTCTGCAAAGAAAGCTCCTCTCTTAGCAATGCAGCATCCAAACGTGAGCGCTGCAGACGGGCAAGCAGGAGCTCGTCACACGCACACGGTTACAGAGAACGAAATGAAATTGGTTTTGATGCATCTGACAATTCCCTGGCACCTGTATATTAGTGCAAAAAAATACTTAGTGCCCAAACCTTAGAAATAAAAATTAATCTTGGGAGAGAAGCAGATGAAGCAGTGCTAAAGAGGAAGAGAGACCAGCAAGGTGAGGAGCTGGGTATTAGTTATAAATAAAGGCATCAAGAACAGGGGTGATGGGCAGTGGTTACTCACAGGGCTCGTGGGGGGACTGGGACATGGGGTCAGGCTGTGACTGCTGCTGTTCATTGGTTACTCCCAGCAGAGTGTCCTCAGCACTTTTCTTTTCAGGTTGGGAGGAATCACGTTTACTTTCTGGTGGCTGTCGCTGCTGCCGGTGTGTGGGCAGCAGAGTCAAGCTGGCCTGACCTTTACAGTGGAGACTTTTAATTAAAACTTGTGCATGGCAGAACTGTGGTGTGCTGAGCTTCACAGTGAAGTTCACCAGAGGAGATGAGAGCAAAGGCTCCTGTAGCTTTTCTCTCCTGCACCCTCTTCTCTCCACCTACCTTGTGTTGATGCTACTGGAAGTTTGAAAATCCAGCTGGAAAAGAAAGAGCAGGTTGAGCTTGTTCACCCCAAGTAGCTGTACAGGTACACACCTTAAATCACCCCCCCCCACGGCGACAGACACGGGAGTGTTGTTACAGGTAATGAATAGAGCTGATCCAGGCACTCGGTCACATTGTGCCTAGCTCCTGTGGCACTGACCGTGCTGTGACAGGATGAGTCACACCAGGCAGTTCCCAGGTGCTAGGAGAAAAAAAACACCACACAGCCCTCGAGGCTCTGAGTGAAGCTTACATGCTTGGGATTTAGCAGCAGAGCCAGTGATGCTGTCGTGGCTAACGTTGCCACCCAGATTTCATCTCCTTAAACCCTTGCTTAGGTTGGTTACAGCTTTTCCAGCACTGAGACCTCCGGAGGCTGCCAACCTTCACAGCAGAGAGTCAGTGCCACACTGGGCTTTTGTGGAAATACTCAGCACAAAATGACTCTTCTTTCTCTTAGGAAGCTACATACTGGAAAGGTTAAGATGCACTAGAAACACTTTCAAGAGCCATTTCCTTGTAATATTTTAACACCTTCATCCTTTGCTTCAGGAACTGAAGCACCAGAGATGTGCTTCTTGCTGTTCTCCCAGAAAATGCCTGTGATGTGGCCTCCAACTGGGGAGCACTGAGGGGTAGCCAAGCTCCCTGGGAACTTTCCAGTAAGGCTGAGGGCAATCTGTCCCTGCACATATTGCTTCCCTACCACCATCTTTTTCCCCTTTCCCATCCCCTACAAACTACAGCACATGCTCGTCTCCAGGACTGCCCGGGGCTTTCCCTCCTGGCCCTGGCTGCCATCACCTTTCCAATGGGCACAAACATACAGAGAAAATAAGGCTTGAGCAGCTGAGGTCTTCTTTTTCCAACTCTGACCTCCTCACTCAAGGGGCTTCTTTCAGTTTCTTCATGCTCACCTTATTTCTTGCCCCTCTTCTAGCCTTGTTTGGCTTAAAGTTACAACACAACCCCTCTTAGCCCAACACTGCTGTGGGGTTTTTATTGATTTTAATAATTTCTTTCACCTGGAATTCTGGTCAAAAAACCACACAACACATTTTTCAGTCTGACAGGTAATCTCAGACTTTGTTTTAGTTCATAGCTGCTCTCCTGAGGGTTAGGGTTCCCCTACCATGCTGTGCAGAAAAGGTTTCTCTTTATCACACCTTCTGTCCTCCCTCCTCCAGGTTGTCTTCACTCCTTCATCTTCCATTTGTTCCAGCACCAAGTGGATCCCAGGCAAAGGCAGAGATGCAGAAGTGTCCCCTCCTCCAGTACTGTCTGTAAGCAGATTTAATTCCCAGTTTCTTCTACAGCCCCAGCCTGCTGGTCCCAAGTATGAGATTTTTAACCATGCACAACCAAACAGCTCTTCATGACAAGCAGCCGAGTGGGGAGGCTGCAGCATCCTGACCAGCAGCCAGCAGAGGCTTGGCAGGGGAAGAGCAGCAGTAGAACCTGCACACCAGGGAGGCTCTTCATCCCCCAATGGTGTGAAAGCCAAAGGAGAAAGCAAAAAAACCTTCAAGAACCTTGGTTCCATGCACTTTGCCAACAGTGTTCTGTCAAAGGGCTGACAGCACAACAGCACCACTGGTAAAATAAAGGTATTAGTGCTTTGGCTCTTTCAGCACTGGTCGGCCATCCTGTTATTACACAGCAGGCTGCCCTCTCAGCTCACTGCATGAGAGGGGTAGTGACACAACACAGTGCTCCCTGAGCAGGCTTTGGAAGCACAGCCTCACTCCCTCCTCATCCTACCACTTCCACCTCCGAGAGAAGCAGCATCTCTACAGATCATTCCCCTGCACCACTCACTGGGGGTTAATACCCTGGCTGAAGTTGCACCAGGAGAGGTTTAGGTTGGATATTAGGAAATTTTTTTATGAAGTGGTGAGGCCTTGGAACAGGCTGCCCAGGGAGGGGTGGAATCATCATCCCTGCAAGGGTTCAAAAAACATCTAGACATGGCACTTCAGGACATGGTTTGGTGGTCCTGAGAGTGTTCAGTGGATGGTTGCACTTGATGATCTCCAAAGGTTGTTTCCAACCTTGATGATTCTACCCACTCAGCACCTAGAGGCAATGTTGGAGTTTTGCCAGGTGATCCCCATGGCACAGTTTGTCCCCAGGGAGCATCACTGCAAGTGGGGAGACCCACAAACTCTCCTCCTGTTTGCAATATCTAGAGACCGTGCCTGCTCCTTCTGGTGCCCTCTGATCTCTGGGTAAACAACCCATCCACACCCTGGTTTCCCCTCAGCTCTTACCGAGTGCCTGGCAGCCCACGCGGCGTGTGGTTCCTGCATCAGTTCACTCGATGACATCGAGCAGGGCAAAGCTCAGTTCTGCTGTCAGGTAACGTACGGAGGGATTGGTGTGGAAATAATCTCTGCCCACGAACAGCAGGTCAGGCAAATACTTCTAACAGCCCTGCAGACAGAAGGGGTGGCATCAAGCAACTTCTTTTACTGTGGTTTTTTGTCTAATCATTTGCAGGTGCTTTTTGAAGACCCATTTTTCCCATCATTTACCATTCGTGGGCTTTTGCAAATACAGATGGGAGATCATTTTTAAACACCACTAACAAGCCAGACCATTCACCAACATACCAGATGTGCTGCTCCAGCAAGTTCAGCCTCAAGACTCCTATCTTCCAGCTGCTGCCTGGCTAAAGGCACCCCACAGGCTGGGGCCAGGAGGGTTCCTTGGTCAGCAGGAGAGGAGCCTTTCTGGAATGTCATTATTTCCCTGCATCTGTTCACCTAACGACATCAGCATCTGCTGCACTTTCTCTCCCTGCCTCCTCCAGGAACCTCAAGCCCTGATGTTTCCTCCCTAAGGATCCATGTCTATTTGCAGGACAGAGGTGAGAGGAACCCCCTGCCCCAGGCAGGTCTTGGAGGGGTGCAAAACCTGCCTGTCTGAAGTGGTGGCCCAGGGCAGACAGGTCTGCAGCAGGTGAGGGGGCAGAGGGGTGAGCAGGAAGGAATCCCCAGGGCAGAGCTGGTGAAACACAGCATTTCAAGCAGCAATTTTGGTCATTGCTTAACGACTATCAGAAGAGACAGTGAATACTGTAAGCAAAGAAGAACACTGCGGGTCAAAACCCCTTGACTAGAGCAACACAAATACACTGGCTAAAATCTTCATGGAAGTAGACATTTCAGAAAATGAAACATTAACTTTTAACATCAGTAGCCTGCCCACCACAGATGGCTGGACAAGCATGAGGACCTTGTTGTTGGAAAAGGGCAGTGTCCCCAGTGTGAGGACACATTTTTTTTCCTTTAATATACTGTGATAAAGAAATCTCCTCTGCTAGCTTCTGCTCAGACTGAGTCCAACTCTCACCTGCCCCCTGGCCAAAGTGTTCCTCCTGAAGCTGCAGCAAGTCTGTGCCAAGACAAACCCCTCACTTCCAAGGGCAGGATCTCCTTCCCAATGGCACCGGCCAGGCACCTGCCCACCCACCAGCAGCTGAGCTCAGGGGCCCTTTGCAGCACTGTGGAGCTGCAGGGCTACATCTGAGCATGGAAATGAAAAAAGCCCAACACCCACATCAAGACATTTGAGACGAGCTACCCACTTCTCCCCAAAAAGCCCCACACCTTTTCCACAAGAGCCCCTCTGCTCCAGTGTGCCCACAGAAACTCCCACTGCCTGGGAAAGGCTCCCAATCCCCCGAGCGAGCCCAGAGCTACCCCCGCAGACAGCTGCCTCCCGGGGCACCCAGGGGACCATCTGCAGGCATCAGATGTGCTGGAGAGTGAGGTCCCCAGCCAGAAACACCCATGAGGTTTAGCTACCCTGCCTGCTTTGTCCTGGGCTAAACCACTTAGAGCCACACGGTCAGGATGCTTTAAATGGTGAACCTTTCAATCATACTGACCTTGTGCTGCATTAAAGGAGCAATAACCTCCCCTCCCTTCTCCTCCTCTGCAGAAGGAGGCTGCTTTTAAACAGGGGGTGCAAATCCCAGCCCTTGGCTTACTGAGTTAACTCTTTTTTGGTGCTAACTCCAAACAGTGGAGCAGTAAGAGGATGGCAGGGGAAGGTGTAAAGCTCAGGTTGCTCTGAGGACCCCAGCCTTGCACCAACAATTTCCACAGGAGAAATAACGAGCACAGGCATCATTTTTAGAACTATCATTTCTCACAACCCAAGGGGAAGAGGCAAAGGCAGCCAGGGACCAGAAGGCTGCAGAGATGATAAGCAGTAGTAGACCCCCAACCTGTGGCAGTAGAGGACACAAGGTCAACTCCCAAGCTCAGTATCCAAGGTGCAGCAGCAGCAGGACTGCTCATCTCTGTCACCACCATCTGAGCACTGAGGCAGAGGAGCTCAAATCAACCAAATCCCTAGGAAAATCAGACACCCTTTCCAATGAGGACAAACAGGAGAGGAAAAAAAATAAATCTACACTTCTCTGAGCTCTGAAGGCATTTTCTTCCTTCAAGGGGAGGAGAACCCACTCACTCATGTGAGCACACGGCACCCACCCCCTAAGTACTTACTCATAAAAGAGCTGGTCCCTCCTACCTCAAAGCACTGACTTCGTGGTCTCCCAGCTCCTTTCTTCTGTGACATTCAACTAGTTCCCCAAAACTGCTTCAGCTGAAGGCTGGGGTGCTTATACCCCTCCAGGGCTGGCTGTTCCCAGCCTCTCAAGCAGGAGACCCAAATTTATCTCCTCCCAAGCACCCATGGGTCCTGGGCTGCAGCTGTGGGAGAGGAGGGGGCTGAGCATCCCTCACACAATTCACCTGTGCAGGGCAAGGGAGCCAAGGGGGGTACAGGGCACGGGGTACAGCCAGCACAGCTCCTCCGGGGCTGATATCAGCAGAGTGAACGAGGCTCCTTCTCCTCTGGAGGGGAAGGGAGAGAAGCAGAGCAGGCTGCAGCCAGCAGCACCAGCCACACTGCCAGGGACAAATCTGACCCTGGGACCCAGAGTCTCCACATCACAAGATTCCCCTGGGAAGCTGCTGGGTTGTTCCTCAGCACGCAGCTGGCATCCTCACAGTGCGGGCAAACCTCGCTCTGCTACAGCAGGAGAGGAGGTTGGGAGCAGTTTTCTTAAGGACCACTTTAAACATGAGCTCTTTTTAAAGCAAAATAAACCAAATAACACCCCTTGCTTAAAAATAAATGATGTCATCCTAGTTTCTTCCAGCATTTTGACACGACCTATCCTACCAGATGATGCCCTGGGTTTGGAATATGCACTTCCAATGTTTTTTCATTCTGCAGAGTTGATCAGTTTTTGAAAGAGGAGGAAACTCAAATATTTATACATTTGAAAGTTGAAAATTCAGACTGGTTTATTTTGTTTGTTTGTTTCTGGTCTAGAAAGGATGAGAAGGAAAAGAGAAGGAGTGGCCCTAAACTGGCAAGACTTTAAGGCTGTGCAGCAAGTCATAAGAAATGTAGTTTCCCTTAGACTCTGCTTATAAAACCTTTGGTTCAACATCTCAACCCAGTCTCCCACCATGGGGCAAATGTGATTTTACTCTGTATGGGGAGGCTTCAAGTATTTTGGTCGCTCTCGTTGTCAGTTCACAAGAGCCCCAGTTTGCTCTTCCCCCCCCTTGCACACAGGCTGCCAGAGGATGCTCCTCATACCTCTGCAACCCAACAGTCAATCCACTGACTGCAGATGAGCTTGGGTTGGTGGTGCTTGGGCCCTCTTCTGTGTTTTGGCACCTTTCCCTTCCTCTGAGCCGCTCCAATCCGATTTCCTCCCATGCCAGCTCCAACTTTTCTGCACACTCCTCAGGGGCCTCACACACCCAGCATTCCTCTGGGAACTCTGTTCCTCTCTGAACAGACAGAAGGCAAGGAGACCTTGCTGAAGAAGGAACAACATTTTGGACACAGCCCACCATTCATCCAACAGTGCTGGAAGCTGTTACAGGGTCGCCAGCACTTTGGTATGGGGTTGTCCAAGTTTACTGCATGTTATTATTGCCTTCTGAAAGCACCAGCCAAAGTTTCTCCTCCTGTCAAAGTCAGCTTCTTCAAAGTCGGAGACGAAGAGGAAGGATCCTCAGGTGGATTGCAAGTGGGTGTTATTCTTCCACATCATCCAGTTGTAGGCTAATTCCTAAACTCTCTCTTCGATCGGGGTGTCAGATATTTTTGTGTCATCCTCTGGAGGATGATTTTACTCTAGTCAGGGCCTGGAGAGCTGAGTCCCAGGGCCAGTATAAACACCGAGGCCACGTGTTAAACGTGGTGGTTTGAAGACTTGGAAGTTAGGGCAAGACCACTCTCCTGGAAATACCCAGTGTTGAGGCTGTGATGTGCATGTTGAGGAGAGGAAAATACCCTTGCACAGACTTCTTCATGTTTTATTCTGAAGGATGAAAAAAGTAGATGCCTTCAAAAATTGTTCTACAGAGGGAGCTTGGATTAGGATCTTGACTTGACCTGCACAAAGGCTGGGGTGCAGAATATGAGAGAGTGTGTCCAGGCAAACAGTTCCTACAGGAGACCTGACCCTGGTTTGATATGGGAACACGTGGACACTCATCAGAGAGTTCACAGTATAATTAGCATGAATAAAACCTCTGCCTTTGGAAACCTTTGAACCAGAATCACAAATCTACATGCTCTTGCTGTACAGCTGGGAATCATTTTATAGAGAATTATATTTCTTTTACTTTATAGCAAACAAGGGAATTTGAGACCTTTTAAGGATCAGAAAGTAGAAGCTCTCAACTAACAAAATCTGTAGCTCTGAATTAAATTTCAGTCCTACTGAGGACAAGTGAAAAGTGTAATTGAATTAGGGATTCCTTTCTAAAATCATAAATACTAGAGCTAAGTGTCATCCCAGCTGTGGGTGACTGCAAGAAAAGATGAACATTAATGGCGTTCCACACAGGTTGTTGGAAGTCTGCCTATTGTGTCAAAACTCCCCTTTCTTTACATCAGATGTTCCCTGCACTGGAGCTGCTACTGAAGACCTTTGGGAATGCTGGTAACACATCTTGTAGTAAAGACTTGTACTTACTTTCTTGAATGTTCCAAATCCCGTCCACTTCCTTATAATCCACTGTCAGTACCAAGGGCTGGGGTGCAGAGCGAGGCCACTGCTGGGGCTGGTGCCCCACGCTGGAGGGGCAGAAAGGAAAAGGGGCACCTGTGGGGGGGGGGGGCCAAGACAGGGAACCCCAAACTGGCCAGCGAGGGATTCCAGCCCATGGACAGCATGGTTGGGGTAAAGCTGAGGGGTCGGGAGGGCCATGTTCTCTTCTTCTCTGGCCAGGATCTGAGGAGGATTCTTCCACCTTCTATTCTGATCCGTGTGTTTCTGAATCCAGTTCCTGAATCCAGCTCCTGAACACAGCTCCCATCTGCTGCTGGGCCCAGTCTGGGACTCTCCCAGTGCCTGCTCCATAGCATCAGTGGTGACAGTGATGGCCATCAGGGGGGTTGGAGCCAATATTAGTTTTGTATATCTTTGTACCTATTCTATTATTACTTTTATTAGAGCTATTTTAGTTTTCTACTTGCTCAGTCTCTCCCTTATTCCCTTTCCCTTCCCCTTTGGGAAGGGAGAGGGGTTAACAGAGAGCCTCTCTTCGATCTGGTGGACAGCCCTGACCCTAAACCTCAACACCCACGTAGTCCCCAGTCAGTCTTAGATTGCTATTTCCACTTCAGAGCTTCGAGCATCCTGAGCTTGGCTCAGCAAAGCACTGAATTACACACTAATCTCAAAAGATATGTCATCCTGTCCAGGAGGTTAATTATTACTGCAGTTTGCTGTATTTTCCTGTACAATTACAGCAAATTTCAGCTATGACCAGTAACAAGATTATCTTATACATTCCCATTATGCTCACAGTATGTGTGAGAATGAATTCAGTCACAGTGTTCACACCCCTGTAAAGTAATGCACACAAATATGCACAGGCACAATGATGTAAAGATAGAGGACAGCTTCTCTGCCCAGTGCCATAAAGCACTTGATTAAAACATAGACTGAAGTCTACCAGCCACCCAAAACAACACACCCTTGAGCTGCATCCCAGTAAATCATCTGGATTGCTACTAAATAAATGCACACTTCCTCGAGATCCTTCATTCTGCACTTGGAACGAGTGGTTATTTTAATGGACCTCTGGGATAATCAATCAAAATACCCACACAACAATCCTTTCCCCATCTTTTCAAGTCATCAGGCTACTCATGCTTATTCTTTATTCCTGCTGCATGCAGGTTGATTTGGCTTTGTTTTAGATAGGACTGACCAGGGATTCTATTTTCCTTATTTTCACCCATTTCAGTCCAGAAATGTAGATTTATCTTGGCTCTGGTATGTCAAAGCACCCAAGAAGTAAAGAGAATGTAATGAAAACTGCAGTATTCTGGGGTTAAGCAGATGCTTTAATGCCTGGCAGAAACTAGGAAGTCCAGCAGGGAGAGATCTGAAAGTTGGGGCAGTTTTCTCACGTGTTGCCAGTGGACAGATAATACTGATGTGATTTGCTGAGTATCAGCTGAGCACTTGATAGATACTGATAATCCAGCCCTAACCTGAATGATGACATCAAAAACCAGTGGCCAGCTTAAGTGGGCTGTTATTCTTAGATTTATACCTTAGATTTATACCGTAAGAGAGGCCAAATTGTTCAGCAGATTTTCATTCACAGTTGCAATATGAAAACCACCAAATCAGTGGGGGGGTTAAATTTTCAGTTCTATTTATGGGAAAATCCTATCAGCTGCAAAATCACCCAGTTTGTAAGAGAGGCTTAACAGCAAACTGGCCTTGATAGGAGACAAAACACAATAATATCTGTATGTTAGTTCTCTTTAATAGCAAATTAGTTTTAAAAATAAAACTAAAACAAGCAAACAAGCCTTAAAAAAACCCCTCAGTACTGTTCCATATGAGCTTAATAAAATAACATTACATCAGCTCCACAGAATGTTGTATTTCTCATCTAAAATTGAGTTAAGCCATCACACACAGCAAAGCCAGACAGAAAACCTAGTAGCAAGACCACCTGTATGCTTCTCATTTCTCAACATAGAAGAACCTGCCACAAAATTCATGTGGTTGGTGTTGTAAGGTGAATGATAAAATGGTGATGTCCCCATTGCCAAGAAGTCTGATTTGCTATTCTGAAGAAATATATCCTGTCTTTCTTACAAGAAAACAGAGGAGGAAACATTTTAAAGGCTGAGTAACACTTAAAGGGATTTCATGCTCCCACGAAAAGAAATTATTGTATTATACTTCCCTAGAATTAAGTTTAAGCTTTTAAATTACTCGTATTGATTTAAGGCTTTTTAACATCAAGCAGTGGGGGAAAAAGAAATAAATGACCTAAACTGTTGGCAGATAGAAGCCATAAATACAAATCAAAGACAGGAAGAAAAGTATCACCACACAAATCCCAGTTTCTTCTAAATATCCTTTCTAGGTACAACATTTTGAGGTGAATGTTCTCCAAATGAATGATCTCCATCAGGGATTTCTGGGTGTTGATTTAACTTCAGACTTCCGAGGATGAAGAACATCTCCGAGGTCATCCAAGCCTTAATCTGCAGTAAGATGACAGCAAGCAGAGTCCTGTGTTTGATAGACCATCAGCTCCTAGTGAAGAGCCCATTCACAGCAACACCAGGAGCAGGTTTCTGTCATTTGTCTTGAATCAGCAACACATTTAAACCCACGTTTCCTGGTAAGCATCTCAGCTGCCGTTCAGCTCTGCGTGGGTGAAGACGGCATCAGCCATACTCCTTGGCCAGCTTTGCCCAATAGGCTCAGGAGTTCCCCTAAGCTCCCTGAGGAGACAGAGCTGCCTTCTCTGGCTGGTTAAGTATTGTCTGCGAGCTTTTAAGGCTACTGCAGATATTCTTAGTGCAGGATTAACCTGAAAGGTACCTAAAAGATTTTATGTGTGTCATTTTTCCTCACTGTCAGGAGTTATTTTATTCATTCTGCTGTGGTTTGTGGTTTGGTTTTTTGGGGGGTGGTTGTTTTTTACTTCTGCTTAACTTCTTAACTTTCAATGTTCTCTTAAATCCCAGTGAAATCAAAGATATTTGAGCATAGGCTTAAGTGCTGCATCAGATAAAAGCAGCATGCATACTTGCTGAAGAGCTGGGCTACATCAGGAGCTTGTTTTGAACTGAACAAAACTGTAATATTCCCTCAGATCTTTGTTGAGAAGGACACACAAATCATAGACCATTCAGAGATGCCCCAGGGCAAGCTGTCCTAACCCTGTTCACATGGCTTTCAGCATGATGGGGTTTATCCTTTGCCAATACTCAGAAACACACTGAAGGAGCTTTCTGTATTTTCTAGTCCCTTGGAAAAATATATTTAATAGTAGAAAAAGTGGAGATGTTTGTATGAGTTTTAGTGATGACAAGTGGTTCTTCACATTCCTCACATGGTGCTTTAAGTTCAGTTTCTTTGTAAATGTAATTTCTGTCTTAATGGCATGCAGTCAACAAAAAAGACATTTAGTTTCTCGGAGTAATAATTCACCAGCATTAATGAAAGGGAAACCCACTATTGCTTTTGTATAATTAATGAGATCATGCTCAGGGCTGTATTTCTGTGAACTACAATCACCCCCATTACTAAGAGAGAAGCAGTAAGAGCAATGGAATTGGTGTCATTAAGAGAACTAATACTGTGGATCAATGCCTTAGTTACTAAGGAAAATTAAGCCACAGCCTATCAGGAGCCAGCTTACTCCAAAAGATGATGTCACACTTCCAACCATTAAGGCTATGTAAAGGATAAGTAAATGCAGCAGTTGTTGCCAATTTCTCCAGAAAACTGCTGGGCTCATTGTAACATATTTGATATAAAATATGAAATATTCATATTTCCTATGAACATCATTTCATATTAAAATGGCTCCATCGACAGCAACAGTTTCATGGCAATTTCAGTCTGAAGTTGGGGCCTATTCTTTTTGTTTTCATGAAAAAAATTAATTTCACATAGATTGAAGTACAAATCCAGCCAAACTCCACTTTTGAAACTAATCTGCTATGTACTCTCACTCTTTTTTTTTCCACTCTGATAACAATTCACTGTCTAGTGAATTGGTGCAGGACAAACAGCAAGATTTCTTGCTGGGAATGGGAACAAGCTGAGGTATTATAGGCTGCCCACATACAAATGTAGTCTTAAATAAGTGCTAGTTATGAATAGAAAACCAAACTATTTGAAATAATATATTGAAAATTTAGTAACATTAGAACTGATACCTCTTTCTAGTACATCATTTTTCATGGGCATAAGTCCATTAGGTGAGGAATGTATACTAATTGGATCTGAAGGTTATGCTTGAAAATCATGTATAACCCATGGAATTTTAAAGGAAAAACCTATATATGTCATCATACAAAGTCAAGAATTGTTTCTCTTTTCTGAAGAGATCTGTGAAG
>VWZY01006281.1:0-83531 GCA_013399075.1 Chloroceryle aenea
GGATTGTCTGGGGAGTATGTGAAAGAAACATCTGACTTGGTGAGCTCAGAGAAAGTTGAAGCATAAAGCACTGTTCTCTACACTCTTCTGAATAAGCCAGCAAGACACTCCTGCCTGACACAGCCATGGGGTAGGCTGCCTGAGGGACAAAAGGCTTGGAGATGGGATGGCAGGTGAGGAGCAGCCTGCAAACTGGACCACTTGGGACATAAGAAACATCTTGCTGAGCCAAACCAGTGATTCATCTGGACCTGGGCATTATCAGCAGGTGCCTTGTGGAGAAAGAATATGGGCCTGGCTCCTCTTGACATCCACTAATCTTGTGCCCAGCATCCACAGGCACTGGAAGAGGGGTATTAAAAGGTATCTCTCTGCCTTTTCCCTGTGGTCTCTTGTGTGGGTTTTGGTTATTTAAATTTTTTTTTTGTTTGGATTTTTTTTGTTTTGTTGTGGTCTTTTGTTTGCTTATTTGTGGTTTGTTTTTTCTTTATCTACCATCCATTAATCTGTTTAATCCTATTTTGTTTCCTGGTGGCCTTGTGTTTTAATACTGACTTACCACAACCCACATCCCAGCTGAGTTTGTTGTTTTACCATCATGTCTGTATAAGGGTAGACAAGACTGTCTCTTTCATTCTTCAGTGAAGAAGACCGGGTGTAGCAGGGTATTGTCCACCATTGCAGTGTTACTTGCACCTTTATGACAAGTGAAATGAGGCTGATTTTTGCTACAGCCTGACAGCTGGAGGTTGCTGCTCTGTGTGGTGCTCTGTCATGTCCCTCTGTGTGGGAAGCGGCCATATGAACAACGTCTCCATCTTGCTCTAGTCCCATCTCTTGGCAGGCTTAAACTTCTCAGCTTAGGTTAAGAGTTCCTGGAAGTAAGACATTGTGTAGCAGGGGTAAGTGTTCTTGCTGACCCAGCTTGTGATCTTTGCTCCTGCCTAAACTAAGAATCACTCTCTCTGACTTGCTGTCTTGCTCCTGCCCAGGACTCAGTGGGCTCTTCTGATAGGGTACCTCTTCTGAGCCAGTACTCCAGGCAGAGGGATGAGAGATGGTGTCTGTCAGTGGGCTGTTGTTAATCTGTGTTGACTCGATAGGTAAGCTCTGAGTGGATTGCTCTCCTCTGGGGAGACACTCATTCACAGTCATTAACCTTTATTTGGTTTGGCTTATTTACTCAGGTAGAGAATTAGGTCATATTGAAGTGCCTCACATTAAACTGAGCAATGGCCACTTGAATCTGGAGTGACCATGTCCACACAGAAGTTAGTGCAGTTTAACCCAATCACTTTAAAGAGAATGGATTTCCATCACTGTCCCTGCAGAGGTCTGTCCCTTGGTAGGGCAGAAGAGTAGCAGCTTGCTCCTGGCGGGCAGTGCTTGGAGAGGGGAACCCAGCTCTGCTGCTCCAGCATCTTAACGCAGCCTCCCTCTTTGCCCAGCCGTCCCCTGAATGATGAGCCTGGTTCATGACAGTGTGAGTATGAGTTTAAATGCTCATTTAGAATTCTAGATGAAATAAAATAAGTAATACTAACTGCTTTTGGTCTCTGTGTAATTTTTACAGCTCTCACCATGCACAGGACAGAACAACAAGGTTCCCAAGAGGGGCAGTGTTAACTAGTGAAGCAATAAATCTCCTGCTCATTGGCAGGTGCTGGAGGGTTGTACTAACACTGAAACTTTGTCAGTCTTTGGCTGAGTAATAATAAAGGATCAAAAAATCAACCCCAACACATGCTCCTCTGGGACTTGAAAATGGTTCAGCTGTGGCAGCTCTGACCCTGGGCTATTTGTTATGGCTAAAGTAGAGTTTTGTCTGGATTGTTTCCTTGTTTGGGGGATGACTGGAGCTTCTGTCTGGTTGACGGTTGTCTTCTGCACCATCAACTGTGCATAAGACCTTTTGCAGCTTGCCAAGGCTCCCTCTGTCTCTCTGCATTTATTTATTTAGATAGAAACCCCCCCCCCCCATCTTCCAAGGCCTTCTATATGTAAGGTCTGCAAGGTGTTAACACACTCCAGCAAGGTTGGATAAAGAACCACGCTAGATGTAGATTCTTTTTGGGATCCTTCCTAAATGTGCAGTAAACAAAGTTGCAGTATCAAAATGCTGGACAAAGAAAATATTTTGGAAGGAAGGGAAGGGAAGGAACTAGTGTTGCTGCTGGTGGCTGAGATCAGTAGGAAATCAGTCACTCCTCAAAATGTGCAAAACACAAATTTTCCTGAAAGTGAACACTTGATGTGGAAGGAAATGAGGAAACTGATAATAGATATTACCCCAATGAATAAACAAATGTTTTAAAAGACTGACTCCTCATGCAAAGTGTTATTTTTAACTTAGTGGCAATTTGCATGCTAGTCAATTTGCATACATTAAATATATTTTCTCCTTCTGCATTGAGTTCCCCCTCCCCTTCAGTATCTCATTATAATGCTTCTGGGACTGAGGAGCCAGTGGCTCTGGAGGGGATATTAATTTGCCCAACACATGCTGTGTAGGTTTTTATCACTCACTGCACATTGGACCTAGTGTCTTTGAAGTTGCTAGTGCCTCGAAGGGCCTTCTGCTTAAGGTAGTTGAAATGGAAGAGAAAGAAAGGGGGGTGGGGGCTGCCTCGAGGAGAAATGCATGAGGAAGAAAAGAGATTGCTCATTTTCTTCCCTGACATACTAGCATAAGATGAACAATGACGAAATCTTTCCCCTCTGACAGAGAGCCTGGGCTTCTAGAGTGGTTGGTTGTTTTGATTCTTGCTTGAGATGAATATGCCATCTTCTTGGGAGCCACAGAGGAAAGGCTGGTGAGAAAGAACTGGACAGTGAGAACCTCAAGAGGAGGTGATGGTCTTGCCTGACTCTGAAGTAGTTTTGAGGTGGGGGTTGGCTGGCATGTGCTTAAAGATGGATGAGAAGGTTTGTGTGGTAGGATACCTCACTGTGGTTTAGTGTGTGGAGATAGGGGACTTGTGAGGTGGCAGATCTTTGCTGTTGTGGGGGACACTGCCACCCCGTGCCTCAGTTTTCCCATGAGGGAGATAGGATTAATGATGTCGACTGCTCTTAGAGCTTTGGGATCTGCTCAGAGCACATGCTGATGGAGAGATGGGGGAACTGTTCTCCATGACCTGGATGTTAGTGTGAGAGATGTCCTGGTGAAAGCATAGAGGTGTTGTGACATCCTTCTGTCTTTGATAGACAGAGAAGTCATTTTGCAGCCGTGAGATCAGCTCATACATATGCTTTCAAAATGCTGCTGACACTGTGGAAAAAGCTTTTTGCTTTTGTACAGTGGAGCCCGGGGGGGTGTTTTGTAGTTCCAAGTACTGCCCCAAAACCCTGGAAATGTGTTGAGGAAGGAATGAAAAAGAAAATTTCTTTCAATTAGTACAGCATTTTTCAGCCAGTTCTGGTTGCAATCAAGAACATTCTTCTGAGCTTAAGTGTTTCTTTGAATGAGCCTTAAAAAAAAAAATCGTCTGGGGAAATGAATAGGGGTAGTGACCCAAGTCTAATCCAGACTGATAGACTGTAGAAGACATATCTTCACCAAGTAACAACGTACCTTCCCTCTTCCTATGTAACGCTAGTCTTAGCCAAAACTCCTGTAGTGTGGCAATTCAGGAATAAATGTCAGCATCTCCTCCATGCCAAGAATATTTTAATGTCAGCAGAAAGAATAAATGATTCTGATAAATTGATGCAAATAGGATGCTGGGAGGAGGGGTGAGATCAGTGCTGGATACCTCTGATCTCATGCAATTTCCATGCTTTGAGGGTACCAAGACATCACACAGCTAAGGGTCTCAGGCAGGTAACAGGCAACCTACCTCATCCTCTTTGAGAAACCTTTAATGTAATAGCTCCACATAAATACCATCAAAAGGACATGAAGAGCATGGCATGCAGAATTTATTTCTCAGTTAGAGGGGATGTGAATATGCATACCCTGGTGAAGCAGGCTTTGGGCTGTGTGCAGTTTGAGCTCATCAAAAGAGCTCAAGTGTTTCTGTGTGTGGTAGTGTAGCAGATGAGGGGCTGAGAAAGGTTTGTAAAGTGAAATATCTCACTCCAGGTAGTGATCGTGGCTACCCAGGGATAGGGGGAAAAAAAAAAAATTATGATGCTGGCTTGCTGGAGGGTGATCAGGTTTATGATAGCTGGGAGCCATGAGACCAGCACAGCTAGTTTCTAGGTCCTTTGGATCAGAGGTAAGTGGTGAACTAAAGGAGAGGTGCCTGCAGAAAGGCTGATCTTTGCTGCGCATTGTTCAATGCAGATGCTCCAAACCCTGGCCACGCACTGGCAGGGTGTGATGGAGAGGTCTGTGTTGTTTACACTGGCCTGGATGCATGGCTGGAGATGCTTGGTTGGAGATGCTCCTCTATTGGGTGTGTTACAATGGAGTCTGGGCCACCTCCCCAGTTCCAGAGGTGTGCCACTGCATGCTGGTAGCACTGTGGTTGATTTTGCAGGGGGAAGCCCACCTCTGACCCTCAAAACATCCCAGGGAGCAGCCTGAGCTTGCCTCCTTCAGTTAGAGCAAGTTCACCCTGCCCTCTTCTGAGCACCACTTTTTAGAGGGAATAATGTGAAATGTGTCCTTCAGAGGCTGCCCTGCCACACAGGATACAGTAAGAGCTGCTGAGTGAAGTATCTGGCTCCGCTCCCTCCTGGTTGGCCCCACCGGCGGGATTGTTTCCACAGCAAGAGAACAATACCTCTCCTTCCATCCAAGAAACATTTATTACATGATACATTTCAGATGTCTCTTCAGGGAGGAGGGGTAAAGTGAAGGAGAAATAGATCTCTTTTTTTTTTTTTTTNGGCATGATCCATCCCGTAATGGATTAATTATCCCTGTGCTGGTGGGGCGAGGGAGGGGATGTTCAGAGCAAGCGCCAGGGTTGCCTTCCAAGTAGAACAGACATGGATATTTCTGGCCTCCTTTTCACAAAATAAAAGTGTCAGTTAATTAATTGGGAAGCTTTTGC
This sequence comes from Chloroceryle aenea, assembly GCA_013399075.1. Lineage (NCBI taxonomy): Eukaryota > Metazoa > Chordata > Aves > Coraciiformes > Cerylidae > Chloroceryle > Chloroceryle aenea. The sequence goes on from VWZY01006281.1 coordinate 5,004, forward strand.
ATTCATTATAATTCCCTCCCTCTCCTGCTTTTCCCCTCTGATTGCATGAAATGCAGAGAAAGGTAAGGAGTTTAGGAACCTATTGTGCTGCTCTTTCCCAGCCTTTGTCTATCTCCTTGCTTGCTCTCATACCTCTGTCTCCTTTTCTCCCCTTTAAAGCCCTCAGAGGTCAGAAGCATTTCCTGGTTTTCCTTTGTGTGCCCTGAAGTAAATGGTCTGGGCCAGATTATCTGCCGGTATAAATCGGCACTGGTGGACAGATTTTGCCAGCTGAGTATTTCACCACACTTCTGGAACCTCCCTTCCATCTGTCAGATGGTCTAGAGTAGAGAACCACCCCTCTGGGCCTACTCCTCTTCAGCTGTGGAAGAAAGCATGGGATTAATACTGACAACTGCAAACACTACCCAGGTAGAATATAGCGGCTCCAAAGCCCATGAGGTAAATGCTGTTATGATGCCATTTCCCTGTTCTTTCTCGTTTTTTATTTCCACCTAGCCAAGCTGCAACTCAAGCAAGAAATATAAATCCTGCTGTCCCTTGACTCCATCTGCTCATGGAGCTGAAGAGATATAAAGCATGTAGCTGGAGTGAGCCAGTCCATTAAGGAGTATTCTGCAGAACAGGGCGAGTTAGAGACGGAGCCAGGGATTAGAGGACATCCAGGAGCAATTGCAGCCACTTTGAACAAAGAATGGCTTCTCTGAGGCACCTAACAAAAACTACCTTTCCCAGGGACAGAGAACTGGAAAAAAAACCTCTTCTCAGAGCTATATGTCCCATTTCTTTTAAATTGGTGGGACCCAGAGATAGCCTGGCAGGAGGTGTTTTCAAATGAACATCTCTCTGGATGTGAGGAGTACTCAGCTGAAGAGCTGTATGCTTTCTGGAGGCATGGTGCTGGTCCATGCCTAGCTAATAACACAACTTTCTGTAGGAAAGCTTCTGGACATCCCAGCCTAGAAAAATTCTTGAGGCATAGTTGCTGAAGTTTTATTTCCCCTCCAGTGAGGGAGAGGGAAATGACCCTGCATTCAAAAGTGAACCCTGACCATGGAGCTAGGAGTTAATACCCCAGCCATGATCTCTCTCCTTACTCAGCCCTGTGAAGATTTGACACAGTTGGGCTGATGATTAAATAAACAATACAAACCCCCAAAAATCCCCTGTCACCACCACCTGGTGCTGTGCTGCCTTTTTTTTTTTTTTTTTAAATGAAAAAATGGTGTTCTGGTGATCAGGGAAGCAATTAACTGTGTCTCAGAAAACCTGTTTTATTCTTTTTTGTCCAACTCCTTGGTGTGCTCGTGTGCTGTTTGCTGATCTTGGTAGTGGGTGGGAGTTTGTGGAGTGAGAATCTGAAATTTCTCCTCTCCTGTGTTGGTCGCAGCTTAGAAGGATGGGTTCTCCTGGCTGCATCTTTCCAAGTTGCAAAGTAAATAATGGGGATATGAAGAGATGCTGTCCAACTCAATGTTGCATTTAAAGGTTCTTGGTTGTCTAAAGAGTGGGAAAGGCTGTTTTCAGGAACAGGTTCCCTAGTGTTCTGCTTAAAACCTGTTTTAATGATGCTTTTGTTCTTTTACTGCCCTCTTTCTAACTGCTCAGCTTTTCTCTAGAGCTGGGTGACAAAAGGAAAATTGTGTCCTGATGTGTTTGTTTGAATTCTTAAGTGAATTTACTTGGGCGATATTCCCAACCTTTCCCTGGTACCTTTCCAAGAATTTTCAAGCAATGAGATTTTTACTGGCAGGGGAAAAAAAAAAAAAGTCACGAAAAGCAAATTTCAAAGTTACATTTGCAGGTTTTTTTACCACTATTGATACCTGCAGCGTTAAAATATCCTGATGTGGTCTTTAAACAGATTGGAGAAGATTTTGATGAATAATGTATTGTGATTTCTTTTTATTTGCCTTCTGGTTCTGGTTGAACTCTTAAGGATCTTGAGTTTTTCTTTGTAATCATGGGGCCCAGAAACAGATTTACCCTAGGTCTGAAATGATGTGTCTTTTTAGCTGAGTTTGCTGAAATGCAGATGTTTGTCCCTTGGCATTTCTGTAGATGTTAAGTACGGTCCAGTTTGGATCAAAAATGGAGTTTTAAAATTCACACCCCACTCCCCCCCCCCCTTTTTTTGCTATAAACGGGCAATTTTAGAAACAAATATTAGCCAAGGTATGATGTTATATTCCTCAAATTCTGTTGCCACTCTATGTAACAATCTTTTTTGTTTAGCTTCATCTGTACTGGTAAAGGTTTTTCAAGGATCACAGACTGAAAGATGTCAGGTGAGGGGAGATTTGGAAAGTCTTTAATCCAATATCTTGTTCAAAGCAAAATTAGTTTTGAGGCTGGACCAGGGTTTGAAATCCTCCAAGTATGGAGACTGCACAGACTCTCCAGGCAATCTGTACCACCATTTGACTGTCCTCACAGGGACTGTTCTATCCAGTTGTTTATATCTGATTGTTTAAGTTTATGCCAGTTGCCTCCTATCTCCATCTTCCTGCTAAATCCCTGGCTTTCTCTTCTTTGTAACTTCTCCCACAGGTACTGGAGTGCTGTGTTTGGTGCCCCTAAGCCTGGCTCCCTTGGCCTTCTTATGGGGCAAAAAATGCCTGGCACAACATTATTCTGTATCTCTTCACCTGAATCATTCATATCATAGGACTTCCCTAGCTCAAACAATGTCAGAAGGCCAAAATTTCCCAGCTGTTGGATGGAGATGTGGAGCTGACAGGTGACTGATATACGTGTGGCCATAGCGTGGGAAAACAACCAGTGGGGATTTCTGAGAGATGAATTTGCCCAAGCATCCTTCCTTCAGCTACTGCAAGTCTGTGGGGTGTTTCTGATGAAATGTGTCTGCTTCAATGGGTTATTGCTTTCTGACAAAATTCGATTTCATCAGAAGACAACTGACCAGCTCCTTTCTTAATAAGCACCACCAAATAGCCTAGTGTTATCAGCAAAAGAATGAGAACTGTGAAAAATTTAATTTTAAAAGCAGAAATAACTAATATTGGGGGGGGAAACTAACTTTTCCACTCTGCTAGGGACTAGTGAAGTGCCAGGGGATTCACTAAATAGCACAGTTCTTATTTTAAATATTTGCTAAGTGAATGTAGAGGCAATTGTTCGGGGAAGTATTTGTCAAATAAACTCAAACAACAAATGCATTTGAGGAAATTGGATTTGTCCACCTGATATTGCAGGAACAGGCGAAGAGGCTAAATTCATCAGATAAACTGTTCATCTGAACTGTTTGTTCTCCTCTATCCACCCTCCAATCATTATTTTAGAGAGACTACAAGTGTTGTAGGCACTGTGCAGAAAATTTATAGGAAACAGATCTTTAGTTGCTGAAGCCCACAGTCTGCATGATGTACATGGCAGATAGGGGAAGATTTAGGATTCAGAGGTTTGGAGATGGAGGAAAGCCTGTCTCAATCTACAGAGCTATGAATTCTAGCCCCACATCTGTATTCATAGGTTTATTTCATTTTAGCTGTCTGCAGTATGGTGATGGCAGCTGCCACCTTGGTCATCATGGTGTGGATTTAACCTTGAGCTGGGAGTAGAAACTGCTATAGCTAGGAAAGGAAACGTTGGCTTTATGGAGAAATGACAGGTTGGGTCCTTTGGGACTTGAGTACAGACTGGGACATGTGGGCACTACTTCTTGGTGGTTTATACAAACTTCGTTTCCTGGCTTCCTTGCAGCACCTGAGGTGATGAAGCAATTGCTCCAGGGCCTGGCAGTCTGAAGGGGCTGGGTTGTAGGTAGGTGCTGCCCATCTCCACAAGTTATATACAGGAAATTTTTGGCCACTTGCTTAAAGTAAGATGGGAAAATGTGACTCACTTTGTTTTGCAGGCAGATACTGTAGAAATCAAATTTATATCTGCTCTGGCTTTGCAGGGTGCCAGACTCAGACAGCAGAAAGGGGCTCATCAGGGTTAGCGGCTGGGATTTGAGGATTTTGTGACTGTAGAGAAGAAGGGGTGGACATAGCCTCTGAAGCAACCTGGAATAGTGTTGAGAGCAGGAAGAAAGAGAAGAGGGAATTTCATTCCCTGAAGAGCAAATTCAGGGAAATAGCTCAAATATAGGTTCAGAAAAGCAAAAAATGCAGTATTGCTCTTGTCAGAGTGCAGACTAGTTCTGAAAAGGCTTTAAAAGCTGAGATCAAGACAGGAGGTGCCTGTAGTTTGGAGATACAAGATGTAGGGGCAGGAGCCAAATCTTTGAGCTGCAGAAAGCATAAAACTGAAGCTGTAGCTTAGGCTTGAAACAAAGAGATGGAGAAGAGATGGAAGAACATGTGACAACAAGAGAGGACAGAGCTCAGCTGTGGTGGATGCAGCAGAGCAGGTAAGGATAAGAGGTTTGATGTGTAGCATCTGTCATATTTACTCTGTAGTGGTCTCAGCTGAGATCCCAAGGCTTGTTTAAGTACCAGTCTTTTTCCTCTGAGATCTGTACCTCTACAGTGGGGTTAAAACAATGTGTATTAGGCTGGCAGTGGGTTTCCTTTGCTCTTCCTGTGCACAGAGAATTTCTCTCTAGGTCTGTCAACGTAGTGTCATCTTGTGCAAGAAAAAAATCCCACCTAAAGCCTCTCAGTAGGAGCTTTTCATAGTAGAAATGATTAAGGTATAGAAATACTTATTAGAGTTAGATACAATCCCAAGTGAAAACTTCTGGGTTAGAAAATGCAGGTCTTACCCCTGTGTTTGTTCTTTGGGCCTTTTGGTAGTTGTGTTTCACTAGGTTGTACCTTGATGAATTGTAATATGTTCACCTTACATGGTAGTGAACATCATGGGATGGACTTCCATGGGGTACCATGGGATGGTATCTCTGTTTCTCCCCATGACCTACCTGCTGGGCTTGATCTGGGGTCCATGTTTTCAGATTGTTTTTCAGTCTCATTGTGTCTTTGCCAAGCTAAACCCAGGTACTGTTCAAAACCCTCAGCTCCTAGTGTTTGTGGAGTGACCATCTCTTCTGTATGCATACTCCCCTGCAAGGTTCATGTGGGCACTAGACCTTGGTTACTCAGACTAAACCAGACTTGGAATGTCGTTTTTTTGCTTGGTTGACCTCAGCGACTGTTCCTCTTCTGGGTTTGTACTAAAATCCCTGGCAATGCTCATTATCCTGGGTCCATGGTGGCTGCACAGAATAGAATATCGAATGATAGAACAACTATCACAATAGTTAAAACATGGTGTTAAGGACATTGTCCAAACGCCTTTTGAACACTGACGAGCTTGGGGCATTGACCACCTCTTCAGGAAGCTTGTTCCAGTGTTTGACCACCATCTCGGTAAAGAAATGCTTCCTAATGTGCAGTTTAAACCTCCACTGGCACAGCTTTGCACCATTTCTACAGGTCCTGTCACGTGATACCAGGGAGAAAAGCCTGAGGAAATAACAGCTTCTCTGACTGTGGGCCATCTGCACTCCTTGCTTTAACCTCTCTGCTTTCCTGAGCTTTCTGACCTGCCTTCCTGAGTGGCAGAGCAATTTGGCTGTACCCATAATAGACCTTTCATTGACATCTCCAAAACATGACAGCTTATGCAATCACAGGCTGGGAATTTGTGCTAGAGAGTGGTTTGTGCTGGTTTTGTCAACTAGCGATGAGATACCCAGAAGGATGCCATAGGAGTTGGAAGTGCTTGAATGCAGCAGGGTGCCTACATCACTCTACCTCCTGGTTGCTTGAGGCAGAGGATGGGGATGGTGGTGGGGATGGTTAGGAATGACTATCCTCTGTGTGGGTAGGTAAAATGGGTCCTTGGCGGTGGTGAAAAAAGTAGAAAAGTCTGTGATCATCAGTGGGATCAGGATATGGCCCAATTAGGGATGTGGGAAGGAATTTCTTCCCCTACTCTGAAAACTTGGGTTAGAGGTTTTGGCCACTTTTCCTCTGTGTTCAGCTTTAACTGAGGGATTAAATTTCCAAGAAGCCAAACTCTCAGCTTTAGCAGCTGAGCCTTGGATTTGGTCAAAAAAAATCTTGACCAGAAACTTTGAGCATGGACTTCTTGTCCTCTGAGATCACATTCTCTTGTTTCGTGAATGATACCCCAAGAGGTACATCCACGCCAGCTCCATCAGCTCCATGACCTTTGCTTTTCATGGGAGGTAGGAAGGGGCTTCCAATGGGAAACCTTCCCCAGGCAGTCACTGAGATCCAAACCAAATCCACCTGTTGGAGCCCTGTGCTGCTGATGCAGAGCAGATGTATGTTTAGGCAGGTGTAGGAATGGCTGCCAGCCTCAACCACGCCTATTTTCAGGACAGACACCCTCCAAAGATAAGTCTGCAGCTCTGATGAGGGGGTATTAAATTCTTTTGCTGCAGGGAAAATGCTGTTCACTTTCTAATGCAGCTGCTGCTGCCATGTCCTTATTTCAGGGAAGTCTGGAAAGAGGCAGATCTGGCCTTTTTCTGTTCAGTACTGGCTTACTTGTCTGGACAATGTCAGCTGATAGCAAGAATCATCTGTGCTCTGCTGGGAAGTTTGTTATTTCTCTAGGTTGCAGTTGGTGGTGGTGTGCAATAGTTTCCACAAATGGCCTTGGTTGTACTTCATGCCCTATGTATTTTGCTGTCTTCCTACCTCTATAGGCTTTTCTGAAGGGGGGGAACCCCAAATCTTCTGTTAACTGTAGCTGTTCTGTGCACCCAGAGGCATTGATCTGGTGCTTGGAAAGACTCACTAATTCCCAAGCAGGCACATGCAAGGTGTGACTTACTCCAACACATGTGACATGGTCAGGCTAGCAGTGCTGCACCTTCTGCTGTGTGGCTGTCCTCCAGGTACAAGGATGGCAGAGGGCATTGCCTCCATGGCTTTGTAGGAGCTGCTTAAATTTCTGTCCGTGCACCTTGACCTTATGCAAATTAGTTTTAGCAGGACTTTGTAAGTCAAGCCTGGGAGGAGGCAGGAGGTGATCTGCAGGGGCTGGTGTACGTCCTCCTTCCAAGCATACTGATGGCTTGAGGTCAAAGCCAAGGGAAGAGAGGAGGATGGAGCCTTCTCTCTGTGTTAGCAGTATCTCCTTTGACACCTGCACTTAAATTCTGGGACAGATGTCTCGTGTCACATTAGGCTCTGTCCCAGCTATACTAGAAGCAACACTAATCAGCCTTTAAATGCTGGAGACTTTAGGAGAATTATCTCCATATTTTATATCTCTCTTGTGAATATTTTGGTGCACCACAGAGGATAGACTGTGGATATGACTCGTGGAGTGAGGACTCCGCTTTATAGCGGGTCGTATCCTGAGGTCTGTCCCATGTTGCTGCATAAAGCTGCCTGCCTAGTTCCGGGGTAGGGATATTGAGTACTCTCTCAGCCCAGATTATTGTGTATGGCCCTTGTTGTATGATACCACAAATGAGCGTAGGGGCTGCTTGTCTTAATAAAAGGGCAGAGAAATTAACTTGATTGAGCAGGCTGGCGAAGCAGCTTGTTTGCCATATCCCTGAGGAGATGGAGCCATTCAGCGCCTTTGTGGAACAGGCTCTGTTGCTTGATTCACACACATCCTGTACACTGCTGATTTATTTAGAACTCATTTTGTACCAACAAAGCAAGAACAAAAAAAGACGACTCTGACACACCAAAGCCAACCCTCTCTGGACTTAAAGCTGGTACACTGAAGCTTCTGGAAGCCTGTGCTTGATGATAGTCCTTCCACTTGTGCTGTCAGGTTCTTTCCATGTGTCTTTTACTGTCAATTACCTGTGTGAATGAAGTCAGGATTTGATTTCCTGGATTACCCCCCTCCAGAGGTGTGAGCTGATCTAAAAGCCTGTGCTTCACCAAGGTGTCTATGCCAGAGGAGACAAACAGAGAGGCTGTAAGTACAAACACACAAGCCCCTTTTTCCTTTTTTTGGGGACTGTGCTGAGCCTTTTTTGAAGGAAAAAATTATTTTCCTTTTTTTTTTCTGGTTGATGTATTGAAGTTGGAAACCAATATGTGGCCCAATGCTATTCATCTGTCCTGGGATGAACACGGGGAACTCTGACCTCCCCATCTTGGCTTTTCCCAATGTGCCATGAGCCTGTTTGGACCAAGTGCATCTTCTCCTTGCCCTCATCCCAAGGGCAAGCATTCAGTGGGATGCTTAGGCATGAGAGAGATTTCCATATGTCACTTGTCTTGTTGATTGCAGTGGGATTTGCTGTGTGCTTACAGCTTGGAGAGTATTGAGAGTATTTAAACAACTTCCCTTCCCTCCTCCTCCTTCCCACTCCACCCCACCTTCCTGCCTTGTGAGAGTGAGTAGATTTTTCCTCATTGACCTCAGCTGTGAAGGTGGCTGAAAACCAATTGCTCTGGGCTGTATTTGCACTTCTGCTGGACATGTTGAGCAGTCAGCTTGAGAGATTCAGGACATGGGGAAGGTGGCACTGAGTAGAAATATGCCTCCCACACCTTTCCAGTAGCTTCAGCTTTGTTTGTTTTCCATTACATCCTGCTGAAAAAATGTTTTACTTATCGAGAAGAAGGTTAGCCTTTTTTTCATGATCAAAAGGGAAAGCATTTTCTTTAAACCAAAAAGCAAGCAATGGAGAATTGGAAGACTTGTCAGAGTTTAGGCTTTGTCAAAACTTGATTTTCTTTTGAGAGAAGGGAGAGAAGGAAGAAGCCAACAAGGGGAATCTTCTAACTCATATCAGGACTTGCTTGCATGAGCATAATTTGTTCGCTATTTCCTTTTGATTCGTTCTGGTCTTCCTCCTCTTCCTCCCATGCTTCCTCTGATGGGATCTTGCTTCCATGGCCTTCTGCTTCTCGTGTTCTTAAAACTGATTTCTTCATAGCACAAGCTATTTGTTCCTCATACTCCAAGCTCTGTCTCAGCTGCTGGCCTCTGAACTTCTAGATGGACTCTTGCCACCATATTTTGTTTTAATAGCCTTCTTACCATAATAATTTCTGTTTCTCAAGCTCCCTCTGACCAAGTCAGCAGATCCATCTGCACTGGTACCTCTTCACCACCTGCTGTGCATTAAAGCCTCAAAGCAGTTGCAGCACTAGGGACTGCTTGTACTGCTGGCCATGTGAACGGCAGGGAGCAGGCATTGCTCCCACTCCTCCCTACTACTCCTTCACCAGCAGAAATCTTAATTTGCAGGGGGATTTTCTTGGCTTCTCTGTCATAGTTCCTGGCTTCTCTGTTCAAATCTGAAGTGGTAGTTTAGCAGAATTTGTTTTGACAAAAGCAAAGGCTATTCCCAGCCAATTAAAAATATGGTAATGCAAAGATGGGAAAGAAATGTGGCGCTTCCTCTGCTTGAAGGGTTTGTTGTTAGCTGTCACTGTGCTTAGAGGGATTAAAAGTGCATGTTGGAGGTCCATCTCAGATTGAATGTTAAGCTCCCAAGCTACAACCATGCTCTTGGGAGCAGGGAAACAATAATTCATTACTGGTGGGGATGGAAGGATTACTTCAGTAATTTGCTTATTGACTTGTACTCTTTGTCATACAGGCACAAGCACATGCAATTGCAACACTAATTTTATTAGCACCTCATACTGCAGATGGCTGAAATCTTAAGATCATTTAGATTGCCCTCTGGCATGGTGTCTGAGAAGCCTTGCAATGACCAGGATGGGCAATGTGAGGAAGGCCAGAAATCTTGGAAGACTTGGACTCACATCTGTCCTCGTACTGGAGGTTTGTGTGTGTTTTTCACTGGATTGTGTCTGGCAGTCATGGCTATCAGGTAGCCTGAATTACTCATTATCCTCTTTCTCTTAGATGCTGCAATGGGTACATAATGTTATGTGAGGATCCCAAGCATACCATCTGAATACAGCTCTCAGGTTTTGTTCCTTTGTTTACTGCCCGTGGAAGAGCTCTAGATGCAATTCTTCCCATGGTGTTGGGTTAGGTTGTGGTTGTGGTGGCTGAAGCCATGTCAATACATGAAAGAGCAAAAATAGACTCAGAGTATCTTGAGAAGGTGACTTTCAGCTGTGTACAGGGTGTGCCACAGCTGCTAGAAGTCTGTGTCCTGATTTTCTTGAGTGGGTCAGACAAACCATGGATAGCCTTGAGGTGACACCTCAGGCTGCTTTCAGAGATGTCACTCAAGCAGAAATCAATTGTATGGCATAGAAGAGGTAGCAAGAAACAGAAGATACATCTTCTTACTCCAGGAGAGTGATGTGCTGGACAGACAAAGCTTCTTGTCTTCACAGACAGGGTTTCTTATCTTTTCTTCTCACTTTGTCTCCTTTATGCTCCTCATCCACTTCTCTTTGGTCATCCTCTTTGGCTTCTCTCTTACCACTCCTCAAGGGTTAAAAGTTCTTGGGTTATGCAAGAGTTGCAATTGCATGGAAAGTGTCTGGCCCTGCTCACAGGAAATGAATGAGTTGAAAGCAGTTGAAGGGTGTCTGTCAGTCTTTGTGGTCACACTACCACCTTTTGTGTGGTTTCAAAGAAACCCCGTACTCCTCTTTCCACTCCTACTTATTCATTGTGATCGTAAAGATGAGGATTTGCCTTGATTCGTGTTTGTGAGCTGCTGGTAAAGAAACACTGAGGTCCTGGTATCTCCTCCATGACAGGCTACCTCCCTGCTACCTGAACCGAGAACACTGTAGGAAAATCTGTGAAGGTTGATGAGTAGAGGCCTGAGTTGCTTTAATGTGGGCAGCTGCAGAAGCATGTGAAGGGTTACATCAGACAGCAAGAAAAGACAGACTCTACAGCAGTGCTGGGTTTTTTTTTTGTTTTTGTTTTTTTTTTCACAGGCAGCTGAGACTTGTAATATCAGCACTTACTGAATTAATTTGCTATGTAACACCAGTAAAGCTCAAAGTTCTTTTGGTGAATTCTTGTTTTGAGAAAAATCAAGAAAGTAATTATCGGTTTGGTCATTAATTACTCACTACTGGACATTTTCGAAGGTGTAGCATGAAAAGCCTGAGGCAGCTATTAAGAGTAGCTCTAATGCTATTGATCTATTTGTGTTTATCATGAAATTTCTCTGCTTTTATGACATTCTATTGAACTGGAGGATACAGGTGTGTGGAGCAAGTGAGTGTGAGCTGCGCTCTCCGAGGTTGGCTGCTGACCTTGCCCACTTGGTGGGACACCAGCAGGAGAGTGGGAACTGGGGACTCTGACAATTGCACATCTGTACAACCCAGGCTGTGCTTGGGCATGTAGAGAGATGCCTTGGGCCACGCCACTAATAACATAACCCACCACAGGAGGAGAGGGAAAACTGGAACCAAGCAAAGTGATGTGGCGTGGACTTGCAGAACTTCAGTGTCTGAAAAAGAAGCAGTGTCCAGATCTCCTGGCCTCTAGATCTACAACATTTTTAACTGGGCCAAGTGGTTCTTGAATCCCTTTCACTGTCACTTTCATTATTATATCTTGCTGGTGACAGTTCTCCAAGCCTTCCCTCTGCCTCAAACAACTCCATTCTTCCATTTATATCTCCCTTCTCGTGGTTCAATACCACTGTGGCCATTCACTGATATGAAGCCACCTTTGGAACTGGACATCATCTGGAAAAAAGGTACCAAGGAATCGAGGGCCAGGAGAGGCAGGCAGAGCATGCCTAGGCTGAGGTGCATGCTGCTTTGTTTCATTCTTCTACAGCCTCTGGGATAATCCTCTTCTATTCCTTCAAATCAGAACAGCCCAGCTGCCATCCCTGAGTGCAGTAACACAGAGATGAGGTTAATTCTGCTGGCAAGCGAGGAAGGTGTAAGCCAACAGCAGCAGGACTGTTTCCTGGTGAGGTGAAAATGCAGCAGGCAATGGCAACAGCTTCTGGAAAAAGGCAGGATTGTCATTTGGTTTCCAGGGGGTTTCTCAAGGTGGATCTGGGTCTCAAGATGTTGGTGTTGGTTGAACTGAGATTTGCTCTGGCGTTGTTCCCAGTAGTGAAAGGTGCGGGCTTTCCATGACAAACTTAGACAGAAAATGCCACCATGCCATTATTTTATTTTTTTTTTCCCTCTCCTCTGCCTCGAACTGGAAAAAGCAACACACATTTAACAGTGCCAAAGGGATGTGGCTGTTCTGCTTGTGCCTCCTGGCCTTTCTCCTTCTCCCATCATATTTGGTATGCAAAAATGAATCACACCCTTCTCAGCCACTTTCCACTGGGGGAAAGGTGCCCTTTAAATCATAATATGATTGCAGACGATGTTGCAGAAGGGGAAAATGAGATGAACTTTAAACTCTCCTTTGCTTTACAAATTTGTTCATGTCTTCCCTCATAGCTGCTTAGTCATGCCTATTAGATTTACCATTTTCTGGGAAGGAAAAGTGGAAGTGAATTTTATTATCTATTCAGCATCTGACTTGGTGTCTTCCTCCCCTCTTTGTCTGGTTTAATCGGAAATTTGCAGAGGTTTTGATTGGATTCTTTTGATCAGAGTGCAGAATCCCCCAGGTACAGGATCGTTAGTTCTCATTAGCAGAAGAAACATTTTTCCGTGCTACTGCACATCCTTGTAGAGCTAATTGAAGAATCATCACGGTGACTATTGCCTCGTTACTTTTTATGGATGCCATAGATTCCTTCAACAACTGACCAGGGTGGAAAGGAGTAGGATAGAAAACAAAGAATGGACGGGACCACTTGTTAAATTAATTAGCAACTGCTAAAGGAGACACATTGCAACTTTCTGTGCAACACAGTGTTACTGGATGGAATTAAGAAAATGAAATCAAGAACTTGGCAAGTTTATAAAGAGGCTGGATCCATATTTGCATATCAAAAGTAGACAGAATTTTTGGTACAGTAGCATACATTTTGAAAAGGGTTTTGGTCCTTGTTTTTTGAGAGAGTTAAATTGGTTTTGTGCTATTAAAGACTGCAGAAGGAGACCTGATTTGCATATGTGCTGTCAGTAGGAATCTTATATTCAGCCTGGCACCCCCCCAAATTGGACACTGGACAAGATGGCCATGGGCCTGCTCCTGCCTGTCAGTGCCCCTGGTCTTGGATTTGTGGTGATTGGGTGGAGGAAAAGGAAAGGAACAGGCTGGAGGGAGAATATTTAATAGCAAAGAGGAACATATCTGCAGCGAGCTGAGAGCCAGCGGGTCTGCACCAGCCGCAGAGGAGCCTGTACTCAGAGCAGGTCATAGAGCTGGATCTCAGCCCTGGCACTTCTGCAGCCATTTCAATTAATGTCATCATTCAAGGCAGAGCCTGGGCATGTAAAATCTGCACTACTGTGAAATGTGATACTGTTGTGCCCTGAGGTGGTTCTTCCAAAAGCGCTGAAGTACGGAATGCATTTCCTGAAGAGTAGAAGGCATATGAGAAGAACCTGATCCCTCGGGGCTCCTTTCCAGGTGGTGCCAGAATGGAACCCACCTTTTCAAGTTGAAGATAAGCCGCCTGTGTGGGAGCAAGATGTATTACTGTTGTCTTTATGTATTTCCCCTTTTTCTTTTCCTTGCAGAAAAAGTCTCTAGATGATGGGACAGATTACCAGTAGATGCATTCAGTTCTCCCTCACTGGAAAGCGTTCAGATGGTGCTGGATGCCTGTGTATAAGAGATGCTCCGTCAGAAGTCATGGAGGGTATTTTGCCTGGCACAGGTTAAATAGACCATAGAGCAACATCAGATTCTTCTGGCCTTAAAATCTAGAGCTGGCCTCAGCACTGTGACCCACACCACATATTTTGTCCCAGAACATGCTCCAGTCAACACTTGTGACTGGATTTTCAAGTCCCTTATGCATAGGTGTGCCCTAGGTCTTATGGCCATGATATGCCAAGTCCTCCTGAAAAAGTTGGTTGTACTTGGTCTCATCCACCTTTTCAGTCAACTCTAGTGCAAAGACATTATAACAGAAGAGGTATTCTTCTGGACTGGGGAATAAAATGGTGGAAAAAAAATGTTTTGTAAAGCTGTTGAAGGAAGGAAGGTTTCTCTTTCAGGGATACCAATCCATCACATCTTTCCGTGTATGTCCAAATAGGAGTCCGAGTACTTTAGCTGGTGAGTGTGGGTACCAGAATGGCAGTACAGGCTTGTGCTGTTGCCTGTCTTGACGGATGCAACTTTGTGGGCACTGTTTAGCAGGACCTGTGCTGCACAGCACAGATGGACAAACATGAGCAACATGGATGAGCTGTGGTTGTGAGTGAAGCTGTTGCGGTTTTGTGCCTTTCCAGTGGGGAAATCTTCACTAGTAGGTCCAGTTTTCTGAAGGTGGTTTGGGGACTGAGCAGAGAGCTCTGGGCTGCACCATACTGCAGGATTAGGACTGGTCTTTTCTGAGTTTTAGTCTGAGAGTTTGCAGAGAACATCCAAGGACCTTGTGACAGCATCAACTGGTATTGATGGGTGTGCTGTGTTAGAAGGGAGTAGTGCAGAATACCATCCTGGGATTAAGATAAACAAAGAGTCCCCAAAATCATCATCTTCCCTGTAGCTCTGAGCTAACTGTGATGGATGCTGTCTCTCCTGGGGTTCCTCACTCCCTAGTACAGCACCACGATGTTGCTGAAACAGAACTGGAGCTGAATGCCAGCCTTTAGCTTTAGGTTCAGAGTGGGGTTAGACTAGTCCGTGGAAAATCATTAATTAAATACAAGGAGGTACATGGTGCTCTTTCTGTCCTTGAAAATCCCTAAAACACAGTCTGTTGGAGGCCATGGGAAATGCTGCTGGTTCTTGCCTCATTTAGCATGTTTTTCTCCCTGTTTGGGTGGGAAATGGATCACAGGGTAGCCCAGTCTGCAGCCTGATGCAGTGTGGCTATTCCTGCCATATTCTCCAATCTCTGGCCTGGGGATGTGTGATTTGCCTGCAGTGTCAGACAGGTGGCTTTTGCGAGCAGAAAGTTGCTGAGTAAGCTCTTCCTCCTATTTATCAACCCGTTTTCCATGTCTGATTGTGGGGCAGAGGGAGATATGGGTGTGAAGGAGGAGTGAAAGGCATTCCAGAGCCATAGCCATTTATCACTGTTGCAGAGAGACCATCATGGTAGCCAGACAGGCACACACACTCCCCCAGCCTCCTGATTGCATTATTATATTACACCTGACATTCCTTTCTTCCACTAATATGTTATTTTTGGTCTGACAGCTTTATGAAGGAGAAAAGAGAAATATATAGAGAGACATGCACCCGGACAGACATAGACACTCTTCATTCATTATCAGCAAAGAATGGGGCTGACTCAGACACTAGAGAGAGATCTGCTGATTGAAACATCTTGCTGTCTCCAGCAGCTCACTATCTGTCATAGAATGGAGATTCCCAGAACCTGCAGAGGGAAGGAGAAGGTACAGGATTAGGATTGGAGGGTTGGTCCTCTGTGGATCTCACCTTCCTGGCCTGAGGTGCTCCCTGGACTCTACTGGGATGTCTAGTCTATGGAAGAAATCAGGCCGCTGTCTACCCTGGAATGCTGCTGACATGTTGGGAGGTGGTCATCTCATTGACCACATCATCACCTTTAGAGACTGATTCTTGTGTTGGGTAGAGAAGGCAAACTTATGGTTTGTGGAGAGATGGAGATATGTCCTGCCTGGGTAAGGGTTGGTGAAAGAGTGATGACCCCCGTGTGTTAGGAGTCCTCATGCTGGTTTTATTTTGTAGAGAGGATGAGGGGAAACAAAAAAGCATGCGTGTGTGCAATGCTGTGTCAGACTTGGCTACTGGTTATTGTGTTTCGTTCAAGGCCAGCAAGCAGAAGGAAGTGTGTGCAGGAAGTGAGAGAGGCAGGAACAGAACTCTGAAAGTTGAGTGCTGTGATTGTGAAAGTGGAAAAAAGGAGTGTGAAATAAGCAGTTCATTTGAGCTTGGTGTTTGCTGGCAAAATGTAAAAAGGAAAAGCATGAAAACAAGCTGGGGATGAAAATGAGAGGAAAAAAATAACAATATGGAAATGATGCTGAACTCTTGTCTACTCTGCATCCTGTGATTCCCCAGGTGACCTGGAAAATACACTGTATTTTCTCTTATTGCTGGAGAGGAGGTTACAGGCCATCAGCTGGTGAACTCTGCAGCAGGTCCTTTCTTGGGCACACCATCCTGGAAGGGCTGGCTGGGCAGGTGTCAGCTGGAAAAACAAAGAAAAGATCAGCCCAGTATCCTACACATCCATATGCTTCTCTGGCTTTCTCTTTGTCCTGTACCCTTTCCTCAGGAACACCTTCTTCTGAAGCAATGTTTGCAGCAAGCAACTCTTGTTCCTTCCCCAAAATAGCCCCTCCTGCTAACTGTGTGCTAGACTCTGATCATCTGCCAGGGTGAAACAGCTTCAACTCTCTCCGTTCCCACATTGCAGCAAAGATGTCCCATTTCCAAGCATTATGGGAGAAAGGTCGATCAAACAGAGCAATTAATTCAGCAAACAATACAATTAAGCCATGATCCCAGTGTAGTTTCCACCCAGAAACCGAATAAACAGCCTTCCCAGCACGGATAAATAAACTCACAGATGGAGGCTTTTGTGAGCGGAGAAGTTTTCCCTCCACAGCCTTTTTGAGAGCGCATGAAAATTGCAGGGTACATAAATCTCTGTCTCTCTATCCCCATGGGTCGGGGAGGAAGGAACATCCTGCCTGCTGTGGGGCAGATGTGCGCTGGCTCGAGACTGAGGGAAGGGCCCTGGGGAGGCCCAGAGGCGCACGTGGCGAGGCCACAGGCAAAGGCTGTGGCAGCTGGCGGCTCCAGCCTCCCCCAGGCCAGCTCTTGCCACGGCCATGACACAAAACATGTGGCGTGAAAAGCTGCAAGGGAGGAGAGTGACCTGCTTCACACTTGGACGGACCTACTTGTTTCTTCAAGAACTGAAGGAAATCCCCTTTTTGGAACCGGGTGTCAAAACCATCTCAGCTGGTGGTAGAAAGAGAGGCATATTCAGAGTCCTTGGGCAGTACATAGCAGAACCAAGTGAGTCGTTTACCCAAGAGAAAGGTAGATAAATAGTCCCAGGGATGATGCTGGCTGCATGGAGGTGGCAGGATCCAGGCTGGCTGCTCTGACCCTTTCTAAAACCAGCTGGAGACTGTTCAGGGAAAGGCTTTTCCATTACCAGTCAGTATCCACCCTGAATTATTGGAATTTGTGAGATGTTACCTCCCGTGAGGGCTGGCTGTTAGGGCAGCGGGGGAAGAAGGGTATGAGAGTTTTGGCTGGACATCTATGGGAAGAGCAGCTGGGAGATGCTCTGTTGGCATCTGGGGTGGAAAGGATGGAAAAGCCAGGCTCGGGTTATGTTGCAGCTTGCACAGTACTAGGGGTCATTTCTGTTAGAAGCAGCCAAGGTGGAAGTGGGAGGGAATTGTGCAGTTTCAAAGAGGTGTGAAAAGCTGCTGTGCTGTGACCCTGTGGTTAGCAGTTGTGGCGGTCTTGGGTGCAGATGTCCTGGACACACAATGGTGGTGTATGAACATCATTCTGTTGAAGGATGCTAACTGGAGACCAGGAAAGGGATAGGTGTTGCAGATGAGTGCCAGCTCTGCAGGCACCTCTCTGTTTCGAAGCCTGAGCAGGAGGGTGTGGAGCTCTGGGATGTAGCAGAGTTCTCTCCTTTTTTTTTTTTTNCTGTTGTTTTTCTCTTCCTCATCTCCTGCCTCCTGTTTCCTGGATGGCTTACTTGGGAACTTGAACACCCAAATGGCTTGATTTAATGTTCAGTGTTTCCAAATAGGTACTTGAAGAACCTGGCACCAGCCCCTGTCACTGTTGTTTGAGCCTTGTCAGGCTTCTGTCCTAATGATTTAATTAGCTGGGAAAACTATTTCCAGCCTCAAATTGGGTAAATCTGAACAGTGGAAAGAGTTGTGCTGAAATGATTCATGCTTAGGGAATGTCCTGTATATGACACAGAGTTCAGCATGTCCAGGTTAGTGCAGAAGCACACCTGAGTCAGCAGGTAGATTGCTAGTGCCATGAAAGTTGTACAAATACTGTACACCAGATCCTGTTCTCACAGTAGGGAGGTCCTTTTGCACCAAAGACCATAGAGCATGTTTATGGAGCTGCCCTTCAAATACAACTGATTAACTCTCAAAATAAAAAACTTCAGATGCAGTTATTAAACCCAAGTCCCATGGTAAAGGTATGTGTGCTATCACCTAGCTAGGGGTTTTCCAGAGATGTTTGCTTGAACTGATGTTATATTTTTTTGGGAGCTACCCTACTGTGGCTTCACATTTACTGTTGTCTTAGCATTGCTGCTACCTGTTAAGCAGTGGTTTTGACGGTAGCAGAGTAGACTTTGAGTCTACACGTACCTTAGATTAGGTTTTGACTTGGAAGAAGAGGAAAAACATTCCTTTTGTCTTGACTAGTGACTCTCACAGGCTGAGATCAGAGCCCTTCCACATCCAAAGAGGAAGCAGCTGCCATTGTGTTCATTCTCCAAGAGCTCCTAGAACTGGCCACCCTCCAACTTCCTGCAGAAACACCCTCCTGTAAGCTGGGAGGCTACATGTGGGCCAGCTGCTGTGGTCCTGCCCTGTTCTGAGCCTGGCTGTGGGCGCTGACACAGCCAAATCCTGGGATGGAGGACAAGAAATCCAGTTTTATCAAGCAGGGGCGTAAACTATAGCTGGTTTGAGAGACCATTCCCTTGAGATCAAGGAAATGACCATGTAGGATTTTGAAGGCAGATGTGTGCCTGTCTTTGAACTGGCCAAAGAAAAAGTCCTCGAGGCTGCAGTTCTGTGGTGCTGCGCTAATGAATTTCATCAAGAAGCACATTACTTGGCTTGGGCTTGGTGCCACTCTAGTTTGACTGGATGACTTTTGGCTAACTCAAAGTGAGCTCACATCCACCATTAAAAAGTCATGTGAGTGTGCTCTGTTCCATGGGAAAGGCCAAGAGACTGGCTCTAGATCACCATCATGGCTGCTAAACTCTGTCCAACTCAGACTCAGCACTTCTCATTAGAAAACCTCCTTAAACCAGAGCTCATATTTTTCAGGACAAGGGTCTTGTTCTGTGGGAAGGCTCTCCATGAACAGTGGCTTTCGCCATGTACAGGCAAATGGGCATCAAACCCTCTTCCTCACACTGTGGTGGGAAGCCTGTAATGCAGCTGATGATGTTGACCTGTGTTTATCCTGTTGGCACTAGAACAAAGGTGAAAATCCATCTTCCAGAAACTGGCAAGAATGTGACTGAGAAAGGAGCTGCTCTGGACACCCTATCAATATTCAGCTGGTACTTTTGCAGCCTCTGCCTGGAGCAGCAAGCACTCTAATTCTTAAAAGTTTTGTGAAGTGTTTGGTACTGGTATCCTGGATGATATCTGGTCAGAAGTCTTTCTGAATGATGGAAATACTATCTTTGTCCCAAGGAGGTTTCACCTGTGCAGAGATGCTGCATTTCTCACCAATGTATACTTGAGCTGTAGCAGATTAGAGGCAGAGCAGGGACTGGATCAGAAGACTGCAGCAGAGATCTCCCAGAAGAAGCCCAGCTGGTGTTGGTTTGCCCCCCCTTGACAGGTAAGCCATGGGGGAGCTGTGTCTGCCTGACTCTCAGTCCTTGCCATTACCTTTCTGTTGTCATTTACAAATCCTGGGGGCCCTTTCAGCAAATATTGTCAGTTCTCCATGAAAAAGTCTGTTTCCCTTGTTGGCATCCCTTTTCAGATATCTATTGGATGGACATTTGTACTTATTGACATGAAGCAAGCTCAACTGGAATTAAAGAATTTGTAAGTCATGAGAGGATTTATTTGGATGTTAGCAGTTCATTTGCTGCCACATTCACCAAACTGCAATTAACATGGACCTGAAAGATTGCGCACTCCTACTTGTCCTGTCTGTCCTCTTTCATCCCCTTGCTTCCTCTTTCCTTCCCTTCTGAGCTGGGCAGATCATGCCTCCGTTTTCAGAGGTGGGGTTTGTGTTTTTTTTCTCTCACTTTCTCTGCTTATTTCATTCTCTGTTTCACTCTCTCCCCTTTTCTTTGTGTTTGCTTTTTTGCCTCTTTGCTTCCCTCATATCTTGTATTCTTTTCTTCCTCATACTTTATTCTCCCTCTATATTTAAATCCAGGCAAAACCAAATTATTTATGAAGGGCTGTAATTTATGATGCGTTCTAATGTCTTGGAAGACACAGTTAATTTATTTAATGAGTAAAGACATGATAATTCACAGATGATGATTCAAGTCAGAAAATTAGTTTCATTAATTTACTGTAAATTCTCTGCTTTGATTTAGTGCAGAAGGAGTTCCTGAAACCCAATGCAAATCTTTGCCATGGTATTTTTCTTGTCACCACTATACCAATGTGCAAGTGTGCCCCCTTCTCCACCCCTTGCTACGTCTGTTGCACTCCTGCTTTCTGCTTGTATCCTACCAGCAGCAAGTTGCAGGTAGAAGCAGCATTTGGTTTTTCGTGTGCATGGTTGAGAGGCTGGGGAGAGGACAGGGATGGAGGAGCCAGTCCCATTTCAAGAGATGATAGAAAAGGCAGCATGGTCTCAATGTTTCTTTTGCAAAACTACACGCTGCTTCCTGATCTTTTGCCTGGTAAATTCAGCTCTAAGAGAGAATTAAAAAGTCGATTTGCTTTTTTTTTTTTTAAATAGAGTATAAAAGGTACTTTTTCAAATAAATTTCAAGAGAGATAATTTTACAGTAGAGTCTTGCTGATAACTGCAGTATATATAAATATTATAGGAAACCTATAGAAGTGATTCATGGTGTACTATTGATCTAATCAGATTTAACTAAGTCTTTGCATCATGGCTTATTAATCACAGAGAACAGGGCTCCAAGGACACCTTGCAGAATCAGGGCTTTGCTCTTCACAACAGTCAGTGTCCACAAATTCTGGCCATATCTTGCTGGGACCACTGTAGTCCATCAATCTTCCCCAGGGTTGACCTGTCCTGACATATTTCACATGTTTTTTTAAAGCAGGACTAACAATGGGGCCCCCTCTAAAACACCTTATTAGGGACACTGTTCTGCGGAGTCTGGGGAGGTCCCTTAGCAAGGTTTTCCAGCTTTTACTGGAAAAAAACCCCTTGTAACATGGTTCAGCGTTTCTTCTGCACATCATAGTGTGGGATGGTGAGGTGTGTGCTGCCACCAACACTGAACAGTGAGTGTGCAGAGCACAGTAATGCCATGTGCTGCCACCCCACCCTCTTTCCCCTGTGTGCACAGGTAGATAAGCTTCTTTGGCTGGAGCTGGTGAGCAGACTGAGGATCATCTGAAACTCTGAAGAGGAGATTGACCAACAGCTGAGCACTGCCATCTCTGCTACATGCAAGCCAGCTGAGCATGGGCACTGCTGAGGTGGGTCCAGTACCTGTTTTGTGACAGGTTGAAGGCAGTGTTATAAGGGGTAGGGGGTGATGGAAGCAAGATACTGCATGCAGCTGTAACAGGAACCCCTTCTTGCCCTCTCAGATACATTTACAAAGCTCTGGGAATGGTAGACGAAGAACACAATGAGACAGAAGAGGAGGAATCTGTGCATGTACCCTCACCTAGATCAGAATAAAGAAACTCTTGCATTTAAGTTTGTATTAAGACCACCAGTGGCACAAAACAATGGCAAGTTATGGTCAGTTGAATGTGCGTAAGTCTCTGGGCTTCATGACATTCATTCCAGAGGCCTGAAGGAGCTAGTGAATGTTACAACAGGACTCCTCTCAGTCATCTACCAAAGGTCTTGGGAGTCTGGGGAGGTCCCAGCTAACTGGAAGTTAGACAGTATTATTCCAATTTACAAGAAGGACATGAGGGAAGACCCAGGAAACTACAGTCTTGTTAGTCTAACCTCAGTGCCTGGAAAAAAAATAATTGTGAAGAACATTCTGGACACTACTGAAAGGCATTTAAAGGACAATGCACTCATCAGACACAGTCAACCTGGGTTCACAAAGGGTAAGTCCTGTCCAGTTCTGGTCAATATTTTTAGCAGTGATCTGGCTGCAGGTGTTGAATGTGCCATTGGTAAGTGTGCTGATGATACTAATCTGGGAGGTCCTGTTGGCTGTCTTGACAGGCAAGAGTGCTTGGAGTTCTAAGTATAACTTGGAGAGCAGTGGCTGGAAAGCAGCCCTGCAGAAAAGGATCTGGGGGTGCTGGTCAGCAGCAGCTCAGGAGGAGCCAGCAGCGAGCCCTGGCAGCCTGGAGGGCAAACTGCACCATGGGTGCACCAAACACGGCGTAACTGAGTGGTCAAGAGAGGTGATTATCCTGCTGTATTCAGCATTGGTGGGGCCTCACCTCAAGTACTGTGTGCAGTTCTGGGCCCCACCATTTTAAAAGGATGTTCAGGTGCTGTACTTGAATATGGGTGGTCAAACACAGAAACAAGCTTTCTAGAGAGGTGGTTGATGCCCCAAGTCTGTCAGTGTTTTAAGAGGCTTTTGGACAATGCCCTTAAATAATGTTTTAGCTTTTGGTGAGCCCTGAATTGGTTAGGTGGTTGGACTAGATGATTGCTGTAGGTCCCTTCCAACTGAACTGNTCACAGAGGTTATGGAGTCTCCTCTCTAGAGACTTTCAAAACCTGTCTGGATCTGTTCCCATGTGGCCTGCCCTGGGTGATCCTGCTCTGGTTGGGGGTTGAATTTGATGGTCTCCAGAGGTCCCTTCNGGACTAGATGATTGCTGTAGGTCCCTTCCAACTGAACTGTTCTTAGCCCCATCTCAACAGTTGCATTCAGGGGAGTCTGATAAGGAACGGTGTCAGGCTGGTGGATAGTGCTATTAAGAGGTATTATCCATGGGACAGCAATGTGCCCTTGTGGCCAAAAAAGGCTAATGGTATCCTGGGGTGCACAGAGAAGAGTGTGGCCAGCAGGTCAAGGGAGGTTCTTCTCCCCATCTACTCTGCACTAGTGAGNATAGGATGAGGGACAACAGTTGCAAACTGGAACACAGGATGTTCCACCTCAACATCAGGAAGAACTTCTTCACTGTGAGAGTGACAGAGCCCTGGAACAGGATGCTCACAGAGGTTATGGAGTCTCCTCTCTAGAGACTTTCAAAACCTGTCTGGATCTGTTCCCATGTGGCCTGCCCTGGGTGATCCTGCTCTGGTTGGGGGTTGAATTTGATGGTCTCCAGAGGTCCCTTCCAAATGCTATCATTCTATGACTCAACACTGGTGGTGCTGTGTGTAACAGAAAACTGAGCAAAGGGTGGAATCTGATTTGCTCCTTACAGGAGCAAAGTAGTAAGCTGTTTCTAGGATTCATGTTTTGAATATCTAATCTTTGTGGACTATAACATGTGATTTCCCAGACAAGTTGTGTCACGCGGGTCTGCTCTTCACACTCATTGGCTACCTAGCTGATTACAGTTAGTTGCATTTCTCCTTGGTTTTGCCCTGTTGTTCTGTGTATTTTAATAACCACAGTTGAGCTGATATAAGCAGGTCTCTTAAAGATGTTTCAGAGAAGTATGAATGTGTATCAGACTTGGAGATCAGCCCCCCATGTGCTACGTATGAAATCCTGTATGAAGGATTGCTCAGGGCTGTGCTTGGTTCGTAAAAGGCAAAAAATTACCCTTGTGCTGGGGTAGTTAGTGTGAAGTAAAAGCCTCCAGGAATTTGGGGAAAATGCTTGAAAAGTGGGGAATGAAAAATTTGATTTAATGTCCAAATGCTTTTGAAAAGTAAGTGGTGTTGGTGAGATTTGATTGTTCAATGCTTTCAGGGTCCTCTGATCAGCTCAATCAGCAGGGACTGTCATCAGGAGCTGATGAAAAGTTGCAAAGGATGATTCCTTTCAGTACAAGGTCCCAGAGGTCTGTCACCTATTTGCTGCCTGTTCTTGTGCTGCTTGAGCTTGGGATCTTTTTTTTTTTTCTTGCTTATAGCATGTGAGAGAAATCCTTGTTCACTATGAGGGTGGTTTCTCTCATATACTTGCACCGTGTAAGCAATGATAGCAGTCATAATGGTGTTCAGCGTGAGATCTGCTGGTGTAAGGAGAGTATAAGTCAAGGGCTTAATTGCCTGGTGCATGTCTGATGTTTGAGCCTTTTCTTGGTGCAATTCTGAGCCATAATGGTTCATTCTTGGCCCAGCAGAGCCTTGCATAACTTCCAGTTGCTTCTCAGGAACGTGTGCACCTGTGGCTGACCCCACCTTGCTTCCTGAGATACTCGGAGCAGCCTGATATAAGCATAGAGCTAGACATTCAAATCAACCATAGTCCATCCTTGTCTAGTGCCTTTGGAACAGGAACCTTCACATCTTGAAATGTCCTCATACCACCACCTTAAACCTCAAGGTTGTTTTCTTCACTTCCTCTCCAAAAGTGCTTGCTTTGGGATGAGATGGGGGCTTCCCTGTGCCAGGGAACCCTGTGCAGATGTGTTGTGTCTCCTGGGACATGCATACTGGGCTATAGAGTGGGATAGATGCACAACATTTCTGCATTCCCATTGTGTGACTCTTGAAACTAAACTCTTCCTTCCCTCTGTGAGGGACCTGTGCGTGGGGTTTGAGATTGGCTTGTTGGAAATTCAGACCTTACAAGGGTTGGCATGTGGGATGCCTAACTGGTGGGAACTTTCTGTGTGAAAGTCGCCATTGCCTAGTGAAGGTTGTGGATTCAAAGTGTGCTCGCAGCCTGGGAGAGCATTTTTCTGTTGCACTTGGCTCCACTGCTGGCCACGGCTCACTTATCCTTTACTAAGTCATCACAATGTAGCTTGATTGCACTGTTCATTATGATGAGCAAACTCTAGATCTTGGCAGAATTTGTCTTCCCTCCCCTGTACACAGGATGCGGCCTCCCCAGGTGCTGTCTCAAGTGTGCACTTGAGTGTTTGAAACCTCTCCTTGGAGCTTGGTAGATGAGTAATGAATATCTTGTGCAAAAATGTATTGCTGCCTACTGCAGCAATGGTTTAGCAGCTCAGTGGGACCAGTTGTACAAACACAGGAGCATGTCACAGCCATTAGCATGTTCTTCGTCAATCTTCCTTCCCAGCACATCCCCTCCATCTTTGGCCCTCTCTGCATCTCCAGGTTGGTAGCAGCTTTGACCTCGGGTCTTCAGATTGCTTCTGGCCAAGAGTAGATGGCCATTGGGATTGTCCCTCCCAGAACCTATTGCTGCCCCTTCCTGCAGCAGAAGCAGAGGAGCAGCCAGCTCTGCTATTCTTGAGTTCTATTCAGCCCTCATCCCTCCAGATAGCTTTAGATGACTTGATGTATGAGGGGTCTGGTACTAAGTCTGTTACTCTTCTCCAGCACGGTCAACAGGGGCACTGTATTTGAGTTTTCTGCAGAGAATGGGACAAAATACTTTCCTCTCTGTGTCTGTCTGTAACATGACCTGTTTGCCACACCAAAAGCAATGGGCTTTGTCTAATATCTGCTTCATGTCATGTGCTGCTGCTCTTGCCTACACAAAGTCTCTACCCTATTGATCCTGAAGTGGCAATACAGAGCTGCTTCAGCCTAGCAGGAGAGAGGAGTGCTTGTCCGTCAGCTTATTTTATGCTGTTCTTGGTCTCCTTCAGGCTCTGAAATAAATCACCATTTTCCTCACAACCAGCACAGAGCCCTATCCTGCTGCTTCCCTGAGTATCCCTTTGTGTGTGCCATGGTCATGTCTTGGGAGATGTTCTTGCTGTGCTGTCTGCAGGGCAAAGAGTGCCATGGGCTGTCCCTGAAGGATATCAGTAATTATTCCTTTTGTCTGGCTGGTTTTGTTCTTTTTGTTTGTTTTTCCCATCTGTTCTGAAATCTCCTTTCTCAAGGTGGCAACAGTGTAGGCTTTGGTGGTTGTGCCAATGTCCTCAGCAGTTGCCTCAGAGGGGTTCATCCATTTGGAGGAAGCTCCTCTTTTCCCCATAGATTCTGCTGCACCTGCCTCCCTGCAGAAACATCACACCTCCCCAGTCACAGGATCATTAAGGTTGGAAAAGACTGCTAAGATCATCAAGTCCAACCATCTACCCAACATTATCATCCACTAAACCATATCCTGAAGTGTCATGTGTTTTGAACACCTCCAGGGATGGTGTTCCAATGACAACCCGTTCCAATGTCTCATCACTCAGTATAGAAATTTTTCCTAATATCCAATCTAAACCTCCCCTGATGCAAATTAAGGACACTACCTCTTGTCCTATCACTAGTTATTTGGGAGAAGGGACCAACACCCACCTCTCTACAGCCTCCTTTCAGGTAGTTGTAGAGAGCAATAAGATCTTGCCTCAGCTGCTGCTTCTTCAGACTAAACAACAGCAGTTGCCTCAGCTGCTCCTTATATTGTTCTTCAGACCTCTCACCAGCTTTGTTGCCCTTCTCTGGACCAGTTACAGCATCTCAATATATCTTTTATACTGCAGCACCCAAAACTGAACAGAATACTCAAGCTGCAGCCTCACCAGTGCCAAGTACTGGGGCACGATCACTTCCCCAGTCAGGTACAGTGACCTTCTTTTCTTATGGGTGGCTACTGCTTTTCTGACTGGCATAACAGAAGCTGCCAAGGAAGCATAGAAATTACTTTCCCTCCCCTGTAGCTGCAAATAAGTAATTCCCAGGAGTTCCTGCCTTGCTGGAGTCTCTTGTCTGGAAGTGGGGTAGGTGGCTTGCAGCAGGGTCTGCTTCTGTCAGGCAGCACTGGGAGTTTGAAATATAAAGCCCTGAGGCTGTTATGGTCCCAAATGGAGCAGATGATCAGACAGGCTCCCTGGGAAAGGTTGTGGCTTGCCTGGTTCCCAGCTGGAGAGGAAATGGGGACTTTGCAAAGCAGCTCAGGCTGTCTGCTAAATGCAAAACCACGTCCCGAGACCTTTTTCAAAGCACGCAGAGGAATATCTGCCTAGGGACGTCAGTAAGTAGTGAGTCTACAAAGCAATCTGTTTGTGTTATTCTCGTATGGCACAGAATAATAGCGCTCAGCACTAGCTAAGTGCTGCGCAAATATTAGTGTCTGTTTTGGTTTTTTTTTCACTTGTTGCAGGAGCTGGAGCTTGTCACACTCATTAAGCTACAGCGTCTGCTTCTGTGAGAGCGCTGGCAGGAGCCTGGCTTTCTTCCTGGGCCACTACTATGGGTCTCAGGACAAGATGCTTCTTCAGAGGAGTAAATGGGAAAGCCTGTTCTTATTTGCATCTTGCACTTCCGTCCCCCCTTGCTGTCCCAGTTAGTTGCTCCTCACACCTTCTACCTATGAAAGTCCCCCTGCAGTGACTCACAGGGTGCCAGGAGTTACAGCAGGGTGTAGCACACTACATTTGCATCTGCTCCAGTGTCGGCTGCCCTCTTTCTGCAAGTGGCAGGCTCTGGCAAATGCCAGGCTGTTCATTACCATTGCACTGCTCCATACATAATGAAGTAAAATGAAAACAACTTTTCTCGCTGCAGCTATGCAATCTGGGAACTCATAAAGGCTAAAGCGCTTTTAATTATGAGCTTGTTCCGATTATGCCCAGGATTTCTGTTTCCTCACATAGAGCAGGCCAGCTCTCTTAGGTCAAGATGAATTTCAGTTACAGAACTTCTGGCACATGCCATTAGGAAAACTGGAGAGTTTCCCTCTCCTAAATCTAGACACCTGCAATGTGTGATCTATTGCTCCCCAGAGAACCGTTCTTCTGGCTGTAATGTTGCTGAAAGCAGAACAAACACATTTGTTTCTGGACATGAAAGAATCTTTCTCTTTTCCTTTGGGTCTGCAGTGCACCAGGAGCCCCATGCTCTCCTCCCAGCTGTGAGGTGGCAGGGTCTGATGAAGCAAAGGGGCCTTAGCCTTTTGTTAGCTTACGCTTCTGCGCTTGGAGCTGAGAATTCAACCAGACTCGCTCCCTACACCCTGAACTTTAGCTGATGTGAAAATGAACTCTGAGCCCTCTCTGGAGAGAGAAGAGAGGATCTGCAAGCAGAGATTCAAGCTGAGAGACCCCTTTCAGTTCCCTGCTCCTGCTGAGTCTGTGTGTAAAAGGACAGGTCAGGAGGCAGAAGTCTTGTATAAGGAGTCTCTACCAGCACTGTGAGGGCAAAAAGTTCATTTTATTACAGCTTGAAGTGGAATTATTGTGGAAACTTTCAGTGGTACCGAGTCTCTGTCTCAGGACTGTTACCCTGTTTTTTGCTGGATGCCAGTACAGCTGTAACAGTTATGGCCAATTAATTAGAACTACTTCCCCTTGTTTTCCCCTTATAAATCACTCTTTAGTCAGTCCAGAGAGAAAACAAGGGAAGAATGAAATAAGTCTGAAGTAAAATATGAACCTCCCTTTTATGCCATATTTCAGTCAATAGCAGGCTGTGGGACACTCAGGGAATAGGCTTCTGAGCCACTGCTCCATGAATTCACACTCTGTTTATGAGCCCCTTCAGTGTATAAAGTGAAGTTTTTAATGGCTGTTGCTGTTCCTTTTGAATGGCTGTGAAGTCTGGGTCATGGCAGATCAGAGTAAATTCCCCTCCTCTTCACTGCCATCAGAATTAGATTTTTCTGAACTACAAAACCTGATGAGGGTGGGTCAGCTCAGAGCTCATCCATGATGAGGATCTGAATCAGGATTCCAGCCAGTGTGCTCACCCTGACTGGGAAGGACGAGTGGGATGCTTTATTTTTGTGTGTGTTTTGCTTTGCATCAGCTCTATGGGTAGAATGCTCTGTCACTGCCTAGATGTGGGTCATCTCCATTCTCCATGGAAAACGGACCAGGAAAATTTTGTGTATATAGCTGAACATGGGTGGGATACGTCTGGGGCTTTGTACTTGGCTGGTTAGAAGGTTTGTGTGATCTTGGCTTGGCCTTTTTGGTATACCAGCTGAGGACATGTGTACCTCCCTATAAAAGGTCATGGCTATGATGAATGTGATTTGCATGTAAAGCAGTCAATGTGAGATGGATGTTGGAATACTGCATGGGTAGTGTGATGGGTGGATGTGATGTACAGTGCTCTTTGAGTGGGTGAAGGGGAAAGAAACAACCCAGCTCTGCTCTTTAAATATTTTTTGCAAGGTCCCTCCTCCAAGAGGCATTTGAGGTGGCAGAGTGAGCAGTAAGCTACTGTTAGATACAGGCCCAAAAGTAGTTGAGGAAGTGCACAGGATTGCTGAATGACTGCAAAGCTCCAGCCAAGCTGAGCACTGCCATCATCCCTTTGCTCCCTGTATTGTTCTCTTACGGGTTCATCTTTTACGAGTGTTCCATATAGGAGTGACTGGTCCAGTGCCATGAAGTTCTTTACATCTCTTAGGTCTAGAGGAAAGCTGGAAGCTGCAGAAACATTCTTATGTGCTGTACTCAGTCTTGGGTTTTCCTGTATGGAGCCTCTGTAGGCTTAGCAGACAGCAGGCCATGATATGTTAATGAATCCCATCTAGCTGGCCTGGGCAACTGTGCTAGCAGCAGTGATTCCTGCCATCAGTCCCAATAGCTCTGGAGAGGGCCAGGGCAGATCTTCAAGAAGGCTATTCTGGTCTAGACTTCAAGCCCCCTGGGAGGTAGAAGACATATCTGTAACACGGAGAGCATCTGTCTACAAGATGGGTCAGGTCAGAGAGCTTGGCCATTGGTGTTGCTAACCTGGTGTAGAAAATGATCGTGCAGTTTCCTGATCCCAGCCCCAAGCTATTGATACGCTGCACTTTATTATTGCAGGATGCTGTTGAATGAAGTGGCCAGCACTTTTTCCAGCTCTTTAATTCTGCTGCTAACGTTGCCTTCTGTTTTCCATAAGCTATTATTTCCAGTCTTTGTTGACTTCCCAGAAACCTTTGCGAACATCCTCCAGATAACGACGATCCGTGTATCCATATGTAGTTCCTGGAGCTTTCATGAAAGGCGAAGTCTGGGCACTATGTGAACCACACTCAGTTTCTCTTTTATCCAAAATTCAGAAAGCTTAAACAAAATATCCCCTTGGCATTGTTCCTAGGAAACCACTCACCAGGAGGTTGGAAATAATCATACAGATAATTTACTTGAATGCTGTGGATATGGACATTTTAGTCTTCTCTTTCTATTTGGAAGAAATTGGAAAGAGTGGCAGTGTTACTGTCTTTTGAGAAATAATAGTGGCAAAGGGTTGCACAGGCAGTAATTCTTAAATTTCTTTTGTAGCATTAAGGGCAAATAAAAAAAAAAAGGCAAACATAAAACAACAAAACCCACTACAAACCAAAACTCAGCCTGCAAGTAGCAGTAAGTAAGCAAATTCTGAGGGTTTTTGTGTTTTTTTTTTGTGTTGGGTTTTTTGGTTTTTTTTTTTGTGTGTGTTTTTTTGGTGTTTTTTTGGTGTTGTTGTTGGTTTTGGTTTTGTTTTGTTTTGGGTTTTTTATTGCAAACTGAAGTTAATTGGTATTTTTTTCTTTTGTAAGAGCATCCAAAGACTATTTGTAGTTTTAAGGAGAGATCTGTTGTTCTGAGGAGGGATTAACAAAGAAGTTTGGGAGGGAAGCAGATTTTGGCTGACGTGGTAGTATTGTTATAGTCTTCCCCCCCTCTTAAGTTTTCATCTTCCAAAAATACAGATTTTAATTAAAAAAAAAAGGGGAAACTTCTCGGCCTTTCAGCTCGGCAGCACATACAGACAAATAAATTAAAAAGTGGGAGAAGTGGAACTAACCCAATAATCCGTGAAAACCTAATTTCCCTCACAAGCATCACTGACGCAAGCATCTCCCCTCTCCCTTCCCCTTCTCTAGTTCAGGGGCAGTGATTGGAGAAATTGGCTAACAAGATCAGAAAATTTAATTACTGTTCTGCCTCCCCTTCCCAAGAAATTGGATGTCACACTTCCCTGTAGCCTGTTTTTAAGATGTGCTTTAGCTGGTTTTCATAGGACTTGAACTTGACTCCCCACCCTCTCCCTTCACCTTTTTCCCCCTGTTCCCCATGGAAATATCCATCCAATACAGTTAATCCTTGGACCAGAGCTGAGACAGGAGAGAGACCATGGCCATGTTGAAAGCCGTGGTAAAGCTCTGTCAGGCCTAAATGGTGCCATTTTTGGTTCCTGGTGCTGGAGGGAGTGTCACAAGGGAGAGAGGTGGGGTTGGGATGTTCCATTTCATGCTGGAACAGGTGAAAGGAGAGAACAGGGTCAGAGAGGGCTTTGGATTTACATTACTCTTGCTCCTCTGGTTTTATACCTGGGCCAGACAGTACAAGTAAGAATTTTCCTATCTATTCAAGCTGTAGGTCTTAGACCTAAGCTCCCTCTTCTTTTCCTTCTTGCTTCTAGGCTGAGGCATTTGTCGGGGCCCTGGGGATACCGAACAGCAGAGGTTATTTCTGCTTGGCTGCTGAGAGGGTCTGGGCAGGGCAGAGATGAATGCATTACAGAAGAGAGGAAACATGGCTTGCTTTGTAATGTCGATTTTATCATCGAGAGGGATCTCAGACATGTAATTAACTAAAAAGGAGGCTGTTCTGCATAACACAAGCCTGTTGTATCCAGCTAAGCAGGTCTGGTGACCCAGGCTTTGGTCTCATGGCTGGCGATGTCACCAGGGTCTCCTGGTAGCGGAGCAGCCTCACTGGAGACAGCTGCTCTGTTTATTTTTTGTTTTGTATTCCCAGCATGTCCTGTTCTGTGCGAACTGTAAGCCTGGCTTAGAAATTCAGTGCAAGCACCTTATCAGATAATGAATAATGATTTATTGAACATATGGGTAAACAGCATAGATAAGATATAAATACACTTCGGAAATGCAGTTGCATTTGTAAGAATGTATTCCAAATCAGCCCTGGGGCTTTCAGCTCTGTTTGCAGGTGACAGAAAGGCATCTTCTGCATGGGTTGCTGTGTGTTCCTGCAGGTCCCCCTCTATGTGCACATGCCCATAGGAATAAACGAAGGACAAAGTGTGAGGGCAAAGATATCTGCTAAGAGGTACTCCCAGGGACATGGGCATTTGTTTGCTCTTGCCATAGGAGCTGGTGTTGAGCAGGTTAAAGCAGTGTGAAGTGCATCCCCCCCCCAAGGAAATGCCTGCTGCTGGGAGAAACTGGATGCTGGAGCCAATGTCTGATGATAGCACATAAGGTACTTGTCTTGAAGATACAGGGGTGCTGGACCAGGGGCTGGCTGCTCTTGGAAGTGCCAGGGCTGTGTGTGCCAGGTTTGTAGAGCCTTGTGTTGAAGCTTTCCCTTCCACAGTTGCACACCAACTAGAACCGAAATCAGGGTAAAATTATCTGAATGTGTGTGTGCCTGATGTATTTCTGATGGGAGTGTAAATCATCTGCCTTATTTGAGCCAAAATTTTTTTGATTTGATTTAAAGAAAACTGGAGATTGTTCACCCATTCTAAATAAACCAACACCGTGGAAGCAGCATTGCTTATACTAGCTGGAGTGTTGGTTAAACTGGAATGGAGACATGAAGTCACAGCTGCTCTGTGTGTATGGTGCAGGTACCTCAGGCTAGGGGGAAACATGAGGGCTGGGGCTGGATTATGGAAAATGGGTTCATGTCACTGAACACTTTCATGCGCATAAAGCAACTTGCATACACCCTCTGCCTTGTGTCATTGTATGCTGCACAGCTTGCAAAGAGCAAAGTTTGCTCTGTGAGCATGTGGGTACCTAATTTCTGCAGGTAATACTGTGACTGCCTCCAGAGGAAGATGGAAAGCAGGATTCAGTTGTTAAACATGGGATCAATTATGTATATCAATGTGGTGACTAGTGCCATTTGCAATGCTGTGGGAATAAAATGGACAGCTTGCTCTTCCTTTAGAAATAACTCCTCCTTAGCAAATACCAGCTTACTGGCCTTGCTCAGATGAACTAACAGCTGTCTGTGTGCTGCCTGTTGAGTCTGCCACATCTTTGCTGCTGATTTTGCAGAAGCTGTTGGTGGAAAACCCATTGGAGGTCCAGCATGCTCTTGCTATTTTAGAAGTTGTCCAAGAGATGTGGTAATGCTCCACCCCCACCATGTTTAGATATTCACTCATCCTCCTCTGTGCATCTCCTCCTATGTGGCACTAGCTGCCTAAAGTAATGATCTCTCCCTCTGCAGTCCTACTCATTGAGAAGCCTTTGCAGGATGAGTGGAGGGCAAGCAGTCAACCTGGCCTCCTTTATTCTCCATGCTGCTGTTGATTTTTGCTCTTCCGCCTTCTGGTCAGGGGCCCTGCTGTCAGTGAGCCAGTATTGCTTGCAGCCCCCCCAGGGTCATGGATAAATGACAGCCACAGTTTTCCCCTCTGCTTTGATCATCATCCGCCTAAGGCAGTGAAGTTTAAATCCTTTAAACAAGAGGGAAGTCAAACTCACCCAATGGGTTGTTAGGTGTCTGAACCACGGGCATGGCAAGATTGTAAAATAACTGGCTAACCTGCAGATATTGTAGTTCAGAGTCTAGCATTTTGTTTGTTGTGATAGCAGCTTTCAAAGTCTGAGGGAGATATTAGAGGTGATGCTGGGTTTTTTCAAAGTAACGTGTGTGATAATCCTTTAAGATGCAGAGCGGGCATGGTTCAAGAGTCTTCTGAGATCATCTTTTGCATGCAGGGGTGGTGGTGCAATGGATGAATGTGGGAATAGAGCTAGTATGGGTTTTCCAGCTTCGATCCTGCCACCTGTGAGTAGAAAGAAGTTGGGTTTTTTATGTGCTCTACAATAGTGACTGTGGCATTGCTTTTGCTGAGGCTTTTGTGGAGAATTGGGGTGTTTTGTTTTGTTTTGTTTTTTTTGACCTTAAGATTTTTCACTGTCTTGCTGTGTGAATGCTTTCCTCTCACTCCTCCCCCATTTGTGCTCATCATCCCCTTGTTTTAGCCCAGCAGGCCTGGTTGCCGTTGTGTGACTTCTGGGCTAAAAGGTAAATTACAAAAGCCTAGGGACTGAGAGGTTGATAAAGCTTTGCGATCCAATCTATTGGCAAATACAGCCATAGAGAGAATTCGATTTGCATACATTTCCTACCCTGAATTCCTCTGGTGCTATTAGGAGTCACCATAGCTAACACAATCTCTGAACTGTGGGGCTTATATGCATGCAGAAGTACACCTATTTGCTTTCTTGGAAAGAGGTTTACTGAAGCGTTTTTCAACTTATTGTCCACCCCATCCCCCTCCTTTTCATTTCCATCAGAGGATTTTGTGCTGCTGTAGAGACTCTGATCTGAGCTAATTCTTTGATGAAGCTTCACAAGACAATAGAAAAACAGAGCACTGCTCTGGGGAGACTCCTTCCTGCTCAAAAAGGTGGAAATCGTGCTTGCTTGGCAAGGTGGTGCAGCCTGAAGGCAAAGAGTCTTTGCTTGCTGCTGTCATGGTGTTATTTTACTGGTGGACACTGAGCTGTGAGTACTGCTTGGGGCAGGGGGAAGATGTGGGAAAAGCTGTTTGCCTGAGGGTTGTTTGTATCAGGTGGCAGAGAATTAGGGTGGGTGATTATCAAAGTGATCATGGAGAGTTGCCTGGGTGCACAGATGAGGGCTACAATATGCTTTCCTCACTAAGATGCTCAGGGAAGGGGTTTAGAGATCACAGCAGTCTGAGTGATGGGAGGATAACCCCATGGCCTCTGCTAGTTTTGAGTGAGACCTCTTCTATTTCACCTGGGCCTAGGTGCTGCTATTAAGAGATGTGTCTGAAGTTTTAAATCCAAACTGTTCTTTTCCAAGGTCTCTTGGCTTTCACATACAAATCAGAGTGGATGTAGCCATGGATTCGGGTCCTACCACATCAGACTCCTCTAGCTGATCTTCACCTTGGTGAAGCATTCGCTAAACAAAGCTATGTGCCAGCACCCGCCCGGAGTCATGGGCTCTGTGGGAGCAGCTCCCGTGGGAAAGTTAGCGATCTGTGTCTTGTTGGCCTTGGTCTTTCCTCCTTCCCCCTTCTTGTGCCTGGCTGCCCCGTTAATTGATTAGTCCACTGTTGAGCTGCTGCTTCTGGAGCTGAATGCAACGAGTAAAACTGCGAGAGCAGAGAAAGGGAACAGTGATTCTGAGTGCCAGGCTCGCATCTGAAAGATTACGGCACAATCTAATGAGCTCATTAATTTCATTTCATTAACCAAACAGTGCTTGTGGAGAATGGCAAATATTTAAAGAAGCACAGCAGGGTCAGAAACACATTTAATTAATGTCGTCACATGATACTGAGAACAGGAGGGGGGAATAAATCCTGATGCTATATATTAACATCCACAGTGACTTCTCTTTTATATTTAATGTGCTTCTTGGGTGAAAGTCCTCTCACTCTTGTATGTCTGCCTGGCTCCTATTATCACAGTGCCTGAGCAGCTCCCTGACTTGAATGTGTTTCTTCTTCCTCCCAGGGTCCCTGGAAGTCAGGCAGTGCCATTACCCTGTTTAGAGGGGAATAGACAAGGCAAGTGGAGAGGACTCCATCACAGTTGTCAGTTGTGCAAAGGGTCCGTGGCAGATGATGCTGTTTTCTCTGCGGTTCTTCTCTTTGGTAGTCCATGCCTACTGTGATTATTAGTCCAAGCTCATCAGCTTCCTGCTCATCCAGCTGGGTGCCCTAGATGTCACAGCGTGAGTGAAATCAGAAACTCAAGTAAATGATAGGGAAGGCAGAGGGTCAAATCCTTCCTCAAACCCTTTGAAGTCTGGTGCACTTGGCTTGGCTATTTGTAGACTGGTGTGAGTCACAGCAGTTACAAAGTGGGTTCTCAGCCCGTTCTCCCCTATGTCTAAAGTATTTAGATTTGGGAATTTTCAGTGTATTAAGCTGGGTTGTTGAAGTGAACTTTGATAAAAGCTCATTTTGATTTGGGGGACGATATCTCATTTGTGGTTCTTTGGTTAGGTCTGCTGTGAGGCATCCGATGAAAACTACATATTGCTTTTCTGATTGTCCTGGTACACTCTGCTTCTTTGGGAAAATTGAATTAGGTTGGATACCCAGAATGTACCAGAAGGTCCGGGTTTCTCACTGACAAATTATTTCTGTGGTTTCCAGTTCAAGAAGCACCCCAGCTAAAGCAATCTCAGAGGGGATGGAACTGTATTTTTACCCTGAATCTGCTGGGGTTCCTGTGTTTGTGCACACGCTATTTTGCAACATAATGAGATGGACTTAGCTTTGCTGAAGGCCTTGCTTTTGAGAAGGCCAGGAGGTGGCTCTGATTAAGGGTTAAGTGACCAACTGATCTTGCCTAGGATGTTGATAGGGTCAGGTCTACAGTACCAGAAAAATTGCCTTGGCCAAGGAATAATAAAACCAAGTCAGCTTTGCTGTTAGTGGTTAATTTGACAGTGCTCGAAAGAAGCTGTGCCCTCCTATACTGCCAGTGATGGGTCCCCCACTCCAGAGCATTGGGCAGCCAGGTGTGAAGAGTCTGCTAAGAGTCTGAGATGGCTGCAAATGCCTTCCTGAGGCTGTGGGTGCTTTGGGAGCCCACTTCATCCTGCCAGCAAACCTCAGGGTTTCACCTGTCCAGTTGCAAGCCTCCCAGTGTTGAGTAAAGCCATGCTGGAGGTCCAGGAGGGATACCCATCTGCAGACACAAACATTTTTTTCTTTTCCATAAAAGCAAATGCACTATATCTGGCATTGTTCTTCAGTGGAGATTATACCAACGTTATAGAAGTGCCTTTTATTAATGCAATAGTGATAATATGAGGAGTTCAAAGGAGTGGTGCTTTCTGGCAGCCCAGGTAGAGAGCAGGCAGAGCTGGGGTGTGCAGGGGGCTGCTGTCATTGGTGGCTACAGCTGGAGGAAGCAACTGGGCCGAAAGGCCAAGCATAAATTATGAAGTGCCTATGAATTAGTCCTTTGGTGACAGCTTTCTCGGCATTGTCTGGCACTTTCATGGGCAATTGTGCATGCCTGGGGTTCAGAGGAAGGCAGAGAGCAGGAGGAGAGGGTCTTCTTTTGCTTTGTGCTATGGCAGTTTGCCCATTACCCTATTGCTCACCCCCTGGCTTGTCATTACTTGATTGTTCTTTATTGCAATAAAATGAAGCCACGTTTTGAGTTTGTGAGTTCATCCTCCATCACGAAGTGCTAAGCAGTGTGGCCGGAGGCCAGGTGCTTCCTGATGGGATCAGCTGGTGGGAATCTCATTGAACAAAACCCACTGCTGCTGCAAAGCTGGGGTGGATGGGGTGCCTGGCTGGTGCTGAGAGGTCTCAGCACTGCTCTGGAAGTGTTCCCCACCACAGTATGAGGCTGTGCTGATAGGATGAGGGTTTTATCCCCCTGTGCTAGGGACTTAGCAGTGCTGGTGGCCCAGATGAAGCCAAGGGGATGCCAAGGGGTTAGTTGTGGTTATTGCTCCCTTTGAGAGAGGATACAGTGTCCATCATTGCATTAAGACTGCACCATAGCAGAAATACCTGCTTATGATTCCTGCTAGTTGTTTGGTTGCAACCTTCCTATCCCCCTAGATGGAAATCTGTGCAAATGAAGCAATGGAGACTGTGTCCTTGGCTGGCAGATGTTGTCTGCCAGGAGCTCCGGGGCTCATGCTGGATGAGTATGTGATTAGTGCCCAAGAAGCAGATCACAACTATTTCCGTGGTGAGTTGGTTAGACTGTCCTTCACATTTCTGGCATATGGGCCTTGGGAAGGTCTATCTTGTGCCTTGTGCTTGGGTAGATAGCATTTCTGTGCTCTCAGTGACATGAGTTGCCCTTCCTCAGGAAGATCTGGTTTTGTCCTGTCTTTGGAGCTGGTGAACAAGCCTCCCACTATATTCTGCTGAACCTCTTCTTATTTCTGGGAGAAAGAAATCATGTCCTCTTGCGTGAAATCACAGGGGCAAAAATCTCTGGTGACAGAGGAAGTAGCTATGCCGTTCAGTTGCTGCTCTGCAGCAATAATGCCTTGAGGATCGTGGTTTGCTGTATAGCTGTTTGCATACATTAAAGCAGCGCTTCCCCATAGCTTCCTGGCTCCTTAAAACGCCAGGTCACACCAGGGATGTG
Organism: Chloroceryle aenea; assembly: GCA_013399075.1. Lineage (NCBI taxonomy): Eukaryota > Metazoa > Chordata > Aves > Coraciiformes > Cerylidae > Chloroceryle > Chloroceryle aenea. The sequence goes on from VWZY01006281.1 coordinate 42,868, forward strand.
ACAAATTGACTGGTGATCTGGAAGGACATCAAACGGAAGGATTTAATTTCTGGAGGGGGTTAATCTGGGGAACTTCTCGGAGGAGAAACAAAAAGCTTTCCAAACACCAGTTGCTGTCTGTTCTGCTGCTTCTTCAAGGGAGAAACTGGAGTGAAAGAGCACCTGACAGCAAAATGCTTCCTGAGCTGCTGCGATTGCACATAATTCCCACTCCCAGCCTCTCTGAGTAAGTTTTCCACTGCCTGTGAATATGTTTTCTACTTCACTAGTGTCATGAGTGAACAGATTTTCTTGCCCTACTCTTTGAAATCTGGACTGTGACCAGAAGTTTGCTTACCCCTTTTATACTCAAGATGCTTGAAGCTCTGTCAGTTGGCCAGCTTGTGAAAGCAGGAAAATCTTTTCTTTTAAACCTTTCAAGCCATAATGCAAAATCAGAATATTTCGGGGATTGGGGAAAATCAGCTTTGCCAGTAGAAAACTGAAAGGTATAATATAAATCCCAAACTGTGGATTTCAACAGAACTTAAAATAATACTTAAAAAAAAAATAAATGTGTGTGTGTCTCTTTCCAGGGAGAGAGAGATTCCTGGCTTGTGAACTAAAAGGCAAAGATTTTTTCCCAGCTCTAGTAGTGGCACCTTCTGCTGTCAGAATTGATAGCTTAGATTCTCAAGGTACTTCAGGCTTCAATACTTATGCTCCCTTAATTGAGGTATTACAGATACTATGGATTTTTTTAGCACATCCTTTACTTTTTGTTGTTTTTCATGGCTCAATGGTTGCCTCCATGGGTGAACTTGGAGCTTTCTCCAAAAGGTAAACAGAAATCCTATTAAAAAAAAATAAAAGAAAGTGAGTCTAAATATAAATCTGTAAAATCAGACTTCTCTGCAGCAGCATTAAAGGCGACCAATTGATTTCTGGTATCTGTCTGAAGAGCTAAGTGAGGGAGCCAAAGGGAAAGTTGTCCTTGTGGCTATCAACGTCAGACCTGGCAGCTCTGGTGCCAGGTGTCTGTTATGGACGTGGCGACAGATCGATGAACTGAGAAGAGAAACTGCATGGGTGAAGTCCTTGCTCTTCTGAAATCTGGGGCAAAAATCCCACAGGCTTCCATGGGTTTCAGCCTTGATGGGGAAAAAGGAAAAAAAGACATGTTCTTTTCCTCCAACTTTGGCCCACACATGTACTCATCCTCCAACTGAAGTTATTGTTTGTCAGCAGTTTTGCTTTCCAGAAGATGCTGAGTAAGTATCTTCAGCAAATCCAGCTCCTTTACTCCTAGATGTGTGCTCAAAGGCATGAACAGCATTTGAAAATCATGAGCTTGCAGAAAGCCACAGCAAAGTTTCCCAGCCCAAACTTTGCATCATATTTGGTAGCCCAGCTCTCTGTCCATGAAACTTCGTGCTTTTCTTCTCTATCTCTTCCATTGCATCTCTCCTTAGGCATTCTGGCAGTCATTTCGATTCATGTTAAGTTGGGCTGTGGCTGAAGGATTTAAAATTTGGGGTGTTTTTGTTTATTTGTTTTGTTGGTGTTTTTTGGATTTGTTTCCCCCTCAAAGAATTAAAAAAAAAAATATCTCTTTTTATTTCTTATGGGAAAAATTTAGACAAAAAGTGTTTTTTGTTAGAAATTCCACAGGGAAGGAATAGGAGATGAAATCATGTTTTCTGACTAGCTCTTGTTTCAAATACCAAGGCAGAGTGAATCTTTTATAAGCCCTTTTAGAGGAGGGATTGCAAACAGAATTGTTCCTGAAAATGGAAAACATCCCACACACCCTAAAAAGGGCTGGGCCATTGTTGTGAAGGGGTGGCTACCGCTACTGCTCACCTCTTCTGATTAAACACTAACACGGTGCATTTAAGCAAAGCCTCCAGGCAAGCTTTCCATATTCATAAGACAATGACTTTATCAGGAAAGGATGCATTTTGGGGAAACATCAATATGAATATTACAGTGTCTTTGCTCTTTTTATTGTCCCTAAACTGTCTAAGTGAAGTTGTAGGAGACAATGTGCAATTATGCTGTCACTGAATTTTGTGGAGCTATTTGCAGGAGCTTTTGAGAGATAGCTGCCTAGGCATGGTGGGACTACATGGTCCCGTGTCTCTACTGTGCTTCAAAATGGACTGTATACTGTGTTTCACTGCATGTTTGTGGGAGATTGACGTGTTTGGCAGCAAGGTGTTTTTGCTATCCTCTTCAGCAACGAAAGCATAACAGATGTTGTGATTAGGAGCTTCAGGAGGCCCAAGAAGAGGAGCTCCTGAGAACCTGTATACTTGTTTTCAGGACCATCCTCAGGTCTCCTAGTCTTCCTAGCAGTCACAGCCTCTGTGACTCAAAGGTGTTTAGTGCCATCCTAAGGACACAGCAACAAAGCTGCTGCTCCTCTAGCTGTTGCAGGTTGTCTTTGTGTGGGTGGACAGCTGGGAATCCCATTTTGCCTGGCTCCTCCTTATACAGGGACCAGATCAGGGGAGCAGCCTTGGAGGTACCTTGCTTGCTGTGGTGTTTTAGGGCCCCGGGGACAGGGTCCTCTTCTTTTGTTTTTGTGAGTGATGAAGCCATTCAGGGATAAATAATATTTTTCATTCTATTTATTATTTATTTCCTCCATTTAATATTTAAATGCACTCAATCTTTAAATCGCTAGGAGCTAGAAAAACTGGTGAGCCAGAGGCAGCATTGATAAAACACAAGCATGGCCAGAGGGTGTAGTCGAGCACCACGGGGAATGGGTTTAACTGTCCTGTTGCTGCTGAGATGGGTTAACCTCTTCCTGTCCACTGGGATACACAAGAGTCTGTCCTGACAGCTGTTCCAGCTGAAACAAAGAGGGTGCTGAGCAGATGCAACAGTCTGGGGTGGCATTTAGTTATTATCCATATGGGCTTGCACAAGGCATCACTGGGATTGGTATCCTGGGAAGAGACCCATGAGGTCTCTTCCACTTCTTCATTTTCCCTCTCTGAAAAGGCAAAATCCTCTCAACAGACCATGCAGTACATGGAGCCAGGTAAATGTGTAGTGAGGATAATACAGGTTTGGGATGAAGACTCCCCCTGTCTGTGCAGTGCCAGGGGGTTGAGAAGACCTTGCAGCGAGGGGCTTCTCTGCCCCATGCTGTGTGTGGAAGCCCCTAGTCGGGCTGATGGGACTGTAGTGAACCTTGTCCTCTTCTCCTTCCAGGGCAGAAGGCTGATCTGCTCACATATGTGATGCTGGGAGCAACAGCTGAGCTCCAAACACTGACTCCTGGTAGCAAAGATGAAGCTGCTGAGCATGAGTGAGAGAAGGTGAAGGAGCCTGGAGGAGTGGTGGATAAGAAAAGCCTTCTGTTGCCAAGTGAATCAGTTTTATTGCAGGTCTGAATGGTATTTACTGTGTTTTCCTAGAGCCCCAGAGCCAGATTTTGTGTAGTTCAGCTGTCACTAAAAAGCAAATGTATATTTCTAGCCCTCCTGGCCTTGTTGACATTCGGGAAAATGAGAATCCTGAGCATGGAAGAGCCAGCAGGCAAATACCCACTCCCCAGAGTGCGCTATCTTCAGATCCTGGAACAAAACCTGGCAGTTTTGGAGGTTGTGCTTGGGATCATTGGTACTGAACATCTGCCCAGATTTTCTCTGGTTTGTTCAGGCTGTTTCTGAGACCCACCAGGCTTGGCCTGAAAATGCATTATTCAATGGCATTGATCTCGGTGGTAGTGAGCTGTTTCATTTAATTGTTCTCTCTTTGATTCCTTGGAGGTTTTCATTCATTCTTTGGCATTCAAGCCTGTCCTTGCTAGTCTAGCCTTGCCGAAAGTATCCCCGTCAGTGAGGTCCCCCTTGCTGGTGTGGCTGGGGAGCACTTATATGAAGGGGATGGAGAGGGAAGAATCCTTCCATCAGCCCTGTGTGCAGCATGAGGCTGAGCAGCATTGCACATGCCTGGCTTCCTGTTGGCAGGGAGAGAATAGCAGAACACTTGGATTGTGGCTTTTTCCCAGGGGATGGGGAGTAGGGGGATGCTCAGGGTAGCAGGCACAGTGAGCTGGAGGGGCTGAGACTGCTGCTGGCCATTGGGAGAAGACTTCAGCTGAGAAAACAGAGTCTGCTCTCCCTGCTGCCTTCTCTGGTTTTGGGTTTTGTTTTTTTCCCATCAAGATAATTAAATCAGAGGTTATGATTGTGGGTGGGGGAAGGATAAGTGTCAGACAGCCCTCCCTGGGTGGAGTCCTTGTACCTTCCTTCCTCCCACAAATGCCACCTCTGAGCAGGCGTCCGGTTTTGTTCCTTTTTTTTTGTTTTATTTATGAATAAATAATTGCCACAGCAGAGAATAAATCAAACGGCTCTCACTGTGCTGACGCTTTCAACCAGCTTGTTACTTTCCCTTTATCTAAGCTCTGAGTGATGCCTGGCAAAGTTTGCAGCTTTCGAAGCTCTCTTCCCTCCCACTTCCTTTTGTCCTCCTCGGGGCCTCCCTGCAGACCTGCCCCCCAGTTTTATTCCCTGCTGGGTGATGCTGTCCCAGGCCACACAAGTGAAAACATTTCCAAGGCTGAACAAGATTTCCCAAGGGAGGGCTGGTAGTGGAAATAGCACAGGGGAGCCATTTATTGTTCTTTACAGACTCAGGTCTTGCGCTACTTGGGGGAAAACCTCTGGGATGGTTTTGTGGTTTTCCTTCCAGTGCATGTAAATATATTGAAAGATGTTGGGTGCACAAGGTGGGAGTGTGTGTGGGAAATACCCTTTAAGGTAACAGGTATTTACAGGGTAAAATTTCCTATATTATATCAGTTAAAAATAAAATTAGAGGCCAGGGCTGTTGTCCTTGGTCATATACCAGTGCGGAGATGCTTTTTTCAATGTAAACATTCCTCCGGACAGCACTGGTCTAAACAGCATCAGCAATTTTTTTTCCTGACCCAACTGCACTCACTCAAAGGTAAGAGGAGAGATCTGAGGATATCAGGAACAAACTGGGATGCTGGAGACTTAGGCAGAGGTTTGTTGTATTTCTCCACCTGCTGTTGATCTCAGCTTTGCTTAAAGCAGAGCTCTTCAGTGCCCAGCGTCCCCAGCATGCACTGCCCAGAGAAAATGCCGAGCGAGCTGCCAGCAGGGTCAGCGCCGGTGTTAAATCCGTTGCTGGCTGGATTTTCCCAAGGCCCATCAGATGCTACTTTTCAGTGCAGGTGCCTCTCTTTCATACACGTGATTTATCAGACACGTCTGACACATTGATCACAAAGCAGTCAGGACAGGTGTGAGGTGTCCCTTAGGGAGCAGAGGCTGTTTGCATCCTATACCCTTTCTGCTGGACTCCTGTCTGTTTGTGCAGCAACGCTGGGCAGCATGCTCAGCAGTTCCCTCTCTCACTGCTGTGCTATTGCTGGTCTCTTCTGCATGAGTTCCTCTCGTGTTGCCGTTTGCTGCTTATGCTGTAAATGCTTTTTGGATGGGGTGACCACACCTGCTGGAAAGGTGTCAGATGCAAATGGGTATTTGTGGAACTGTAGCCTCCCTTTGGGTCCAGGTTGCTACTGGTAATCATGGGGTTTTACTTAGTATTACTCTAACATCAAATGCATGGAAGAAATAGAATTGTGGTATCTGAGAGCTGAAAAGGGATTGTGCAATGTCACATTGTGCTGAGCAAGATGTGTGCTGCTGGTCATCTTTCCAGTGTAGCATCCTTTAATAGGCTAGTGGTTGCTCAAGCCCTTTCCCTGCTTTCTTCCTTTCCCTTTCCCTGCTTTCTTCCTTTCCCTTTCCCTGCTTTCTTCCTTTCCCTTTCCCTGCTTTCTTCCTTTCCCTTTCTCTGCTTTCTTCCTTTCCCTTTCCCTGCTTTCTTCCTTTCCCTTTCCCTTCTTTCTTCCTTTCCCTTTCCCTTCTCCAAACAATTTTGGGTTATGTTCTGTGCCACATTAGGCTTCAGCTTCGGGAAACATGAGAAACACATGATGTCATCAGTTGTGTACTATCACATGCTTTTAAAATGCTGTCAGACTTGCTAAATATTCAGTGTATATTTTCTGTCTCAGCAGACTGTGTTGGCTGAAACTATTTATGCAAATGAAAAGCTGTACCTCTTCAATAGGTTATTATGAGCTGATCCTGAGTAATTGGTGTTGAACTGAGCAGTAGGTGGGAGAAGTCAGTAGAGGCAATAATTAATCAAGTGGCTTCATGTCTAGCCTGGCTGTGGATCCCAGAAAACCCTCTCTGAAGACAGGACAAGCTCCTTGGAGACTGTTCATGCCTAACCATTGGAAACTCCTTGCAATAATGCCTCTCCCATGTGCGGCTCAAGTTATGCAAAAACCTTGTTTAGGTTTTGCCCAGTGACTCCCAAGGGAAGTCTGTTAGAATGTCTTTCTGCTCTGAGCCTCTTAGCATGTATTTCTAAACTCCAGCTTATATTAATTCACAGCTGCTTTGTTCTCATTTGTTCTTCAACTGAAATGGCTCTTTTTCACCCTTGTTTCCTCCCTCCCTTTTTTCCCTCTCCAATTCTCCACGTATTTCTAGACCACAGCCATGTCCCTTCTTGGCTTTTGTTTTGCTAGACTAAGTGAGATGAGCTTTTTTCATCTCCTCTCAGAAAGCAAAGTGCTCTCTTTCTTGTGTCACATTTATTTTTGTGTATCTTTTTGATCTGAAGTGGACACAGCCTCTTAAAGCACAGAACTGAAAGATGACAAAGCCCTTTCCATGGAGCCTGGGCTGAGATGGTGGGTGTGACAGCAAGGAGACCATTTTCTGAATGATGAACAAGCCCTAAAGGGAAGAAACAGCATGGAAAAAAGAAGCAGCAAGAAGATTATTTTACACTCAGACAAGTTCTTGATAAAGGAAATTTTTTATTTATTGCATATCAGGATATATGCAAAAAAAATGTGAAACTGATTTATCTAGGTGGCTTATTAAGAGTTAATTGATAAAATAACAGTTGTCACCTTATTATAAGAAACTAGCTGATTAGAAACTTGATTAATGGGATGATTTTTTATGACTATAATTAAAGCACTGCATGGTTTCTCGTATAATTGATATTTAATGCTTACATGGAAAGCTGGTTGTTCAAAAGAAACGAGTTTTATTCAATTATTCACCTGTGGGTTGGGTAGAGGAGAGGACAAGCAGTTCATCTAGCAGTGGGAAAGGAGGGAGAAGAGGATGAGATGCAACTGGTCAGGACCAAAAAGTAACCTCTTAATTACTAGGGAAATGGAAAAAGATCAATATTTCATAGCTGTGCACAGGCTAGGACAGATGGATTGAGGCTCATAAGTAAGAGAGAGGGTTGGTGTTTGTTTTTTTTGTGGTTTTTTTTTGTGTTTTTTGTTTGGTTTTTTTCTGAGAACGGAGATCTCAGTAGTCTAAGCTACAAAGAAACAATAAAAAAATCCAACCCAGCAACAAAAGCCCATCTTCTACCAGAGGGTGATACAAGAACAGGGAATCATCCATCCAATATCCTCTCTGATGCTAGGAAGCAGTGTACAGTAGCAGATACTTAGTGAAAAGTTAGAGGAAATGTGTTAAAAGTACAGTGGTGCTTCTCCTAGAGTCCTGCTCCAGCTCTGGCATTGATGTCAGAAAGGTCTCAGCCAGAGGTAGTAGCTCTGTGTTCAGTTGTCCTGGTGGAACTTTCATTATGAGCTTTGTCTAGAATTTTGGACCAATAGACACAGTGGAACCTCCACAATATTGGATGTTTTTTCTGAAAGATCTGCTCCCATTCAGTCAGCCTTATGGGAAAAGCTACCTATCTTGTGTTCCCAGGGCATCAGAGTCCATAATCTTAGTGGTCTTCCTTGGCCTTGAGGCCCATTAGCTCTTCAGCTGAAGCTGATGCATTGAATCTCAGTGCTTTTGCCTTGCAGATTCTCTGGCAGTTATCCTGGGCAGTGTGATAAAGGGCTGGTCCGAAACCTGCAGCAAATCCTCTGCCAACTTTCATGGTTTTGGGGTAAGTGTAAAGGACATGAAGCCATGTGACAGAGAAATAGCTATGCCAAGTGTTTACATACGTGTTCTTAGACTGTAGTTCATATTGTGTTACATGATCTTAATTTGATTACTGGGATGTGCTGTATGCACTTTCTCCACTAAAGGGAAGGTGTTTGGTCCTAATCACCATGTTCTCTGTCCCTTTTAATAAGCAACATTAATCCAGGTTTTCTTCCTTGACAGAGGGCTTACAGCCCCTTACTACAGGGAAACTGTAAGAAGTTGTGCCAGTGTATGAGCACGAGGCTCAGTCTTTTGAAAAAGCACGTCTCTAAATCTCCATTCACCCCAGGTTTTGTCTTTCTGTTGGCCAGCATGGGAAGCAGCTGTGATAGAAACTCAGGGATGGGCTCGAGTTCAGCAGTGAGGCTGCAGGCAGCCTTCCAGCTCTCGGCCTGGCATCATCTGTGCAGGGAGGTCACACTCAGTCTTGTCCTCCGTTAAGTGCTGCGCTCTTCTCTTCCACATCAATCTCTCCATTGCTGTCAGGACAGTGGCTTACTTTGGGTGTATAAATGTGCAATGAATTTCTCACCACCTCAAGCGAGTCTGATCTGCAAATCTAATAACAATCAAAACCATCGCTAATGCATTATTAAAATTTTGGTTTGTTTTGTATTTCTTTTTCCTGTGAGCAAGAACCAGAGTATTTGGAGGTGGATAGATGGTGCTAAATTGTGTTTATTGCACATCTCTTGAATATATAACATGTCTGTGTGACCTCCCTGAAGAGTTAGACAAGCTTTTGCACAACATAATAATTCTCAAACACTGAGAAATGCATACAAATGCTCTGGTGCAATGAGAGGAATTTCAGACTTTACGTGATTGGTGATGGATGCTTCTGGGCCCCCCAGAAGCTGCCCAGATTCACAGAAGACCTGTCTTCTTTTTTTTTTTTTTTTTTTTTTTTTTTGTGGTCTGGAAGCAAAATATTAATGGATTCTTCTGGTGTGGTAGAGGAATCAGTGGAGATTTTAAAGCTGATAGCTCTGATAGCTTTTGAGAGATGCTCTGGAAATCCTTGCAAGCACAAACCAGTCTGCAGTCTCCTTTACTTTGTAGTCAGCCAGACAGCAGAAAATCTTCAGCAGAGAAAGTTTTCTTGTCATTTTTATTCTAAAGTAACATAATGTAACGTGTGAAGTTATGGCAGATCTACTTTGTTAGGATTCCATTAAATGGTCTTTTTTTTTTTAAGTGGAATGTAAACATTTTTTTTATTATTATTTTTAAAACAGAAATGTTTATACTCTGGCTTTGGATGACAGTCTTTAAAAAGTAAACTCCATGAAACAAATATTTTTATCCTGAAGTATCATCTCAGAGTGCTGACTGTCTTTTGCTGGATAATATTTCATAGTCTCTCTGTAAGTTAAGAGTTGACAGAATTTTTGAGGGCTGTGGTGTTGGATTCAGACTCAGAAAGGAGGCTTGTTCCAAAAGATGTGTTTCTGGGAAGGGATAGATCCTCCCAGTATCTCCTGCTGCTCCTTCCATAGGCAAAGCAGGGAGTGAAGCTTTATCATATTGTCATAATATATAGTAGCATGCAGTTAACCCTAATGTAAGCATACCTAGAAGACCCCAGGGAAAAATAGACTCCTTGGACTAAAATCAGATCTTATGTAGGAGTTAGTGATAAAACCTTTGGCAAACTGACTTTGCATATACCTGAAATTATTCAGTTACATTGACCATCTCTCCCTGACTGGCATCATTATAAGAGCTTGCTTTGATGGAGAGACCGCTTCTGTATCGTGGAGTTTGCTCCTTAGCTAATCTTATTTGGATAGCTGGCAGACAGATAGCCAGTAGGTTACTATTGCATCTGTTTGCTTTGCTAACATCAGAACAGTTTCAGTATTACTTACTCTGGAGTTTGTACTTTGACAAGATCAGGCTGCAGCTTGCTGTTGAAATGGGTCAGAATCCCACATTTAGTGAAGCTTGGCTTGGGAAGGCTGTTTTGCAAAAGAGAATCTTGGCTCAAATAGCCATGAATGTAACCCCAGCTGTATATAAATTTGTCACCAGGAAAACAATCTGGCAGCGTGTGTGTTGTGTGTGCAATTGCCAAGAGTCATGGGTACAGATCCCTCTTCTGGTGCTGGCTTGTGTCTACCTGCCAGCACTGTAGGAGCTGAGCTCTGGCTGGAGAAAACCTTGCTATGGAAGCGCTACTGGTACAACCTTTCTGCCAGCTATCAATTAATTAGAGATGAGAAGTAGGTTCAGAGGTCTCCCTAAAATACCAGCTACAGGCTTGTGTCTCCCACAGAAACCTGAAATGTTGCAGGTGGACTGCACCACACCAGAAGTTGGATGAGTAGTCCGAACTAGTTGTCTAGGCTCCATCTTATTGATGTGGTCTCCCTGAGAATGTGCTTGCTGCTGGGGAAAAGGGAATTGTTAAAACTCTTTTCAAGGAGAGCAGGAGAAACCAGAGAGCTTACAAAACTGGGCTCAAAATCTGTTTCCAAGATGTGGTTTACAATTCTTCAAGTGAGCTTCCCTGTGTCTTGATCATATTCCTCCTGTGTTTTCTCCCTAATTTTTGGATTCAGCCCATAGATGTGAGTGTTCTGATCCAAAGTCCAAGTGATGGAGGGAAAGTCTGTCACCATGAGGTGGTCCAGGGGGCTCACACAGGTACTTGAGTTACTACTTTGCGATAAATTGCCAATAACCACTCTGTCCATCTACTAGTATTTCCACTGCAAGTGGGAGGTTGTTCAGCTTCGTTGGCTTGCATGTGGTTGTGTTTGAGCTGTGCCTGTATGCCTGTAATTCATTAAAGTATGTATGTATTTGCAGTGCTACCATATTTTGAGGGTCAGCTCGGAATAATTTGTGCACGTTTTCAGTTGTACTAGGAGCAGTGACAGTCAGAGGAGTGTGGCAGGGACAGGACAGTCTGCCTGGCAGTGCTTTTCCAGTACAGCCAAGCTCACTCACACTTTGGCAATGACAAGGAAATTTTTCACTGATCACAAAGGGGCAGGAGGGAAGAATAAATTAATTTAAAAGATTAAAAAAAAAGTCCAACTATTTTTCATTTTCCAAAGCGCCCATTTTCTTAACTATTCCTCCAAATTATCATCTCATTAGATTTATTCTATTTTGTTGATGTTGTTATTCTGTTTATCCCATGTCACTCAGCAAATGTCTCCCGTCTTCTTGCAGCCAACTTGCACAATACATTACAATTACATAATTACGCCATTGTAATCAAATAATTAAGTTGCACATTAAATACACATTAGAGCTCACAAAGGAAGGAGCTTCAGACATGGGCACAGAATAGGAGGGAGTGAGCCATCAGTGATGGTGCTAATTGCATCTTGCTTTTAATGACTTGAGGACTCCAGGTTTTTGGTCTCAGGTGGCAAAATGGGAGTGGGCTGAGGCTGCTGAGTTTTAAATAAGCAAGCAGGTTTAGTAAGCTGCCTTCCCTGTGGAGAGAAACAAGACTCAGTGACCAAACAGAAAGAAAGAAAAAGGGAATAATTGTGAAGTACTAGTACTTTCAAGTCTATGGAAATCTGCTTTAATTGAAGCTCAGAATTAGCTCTCCCAGGAGAAGGATGACACCTGTCCGTTACCACTGTGGGACTCATCTGGTCTAGCAGGAGAAAGTTGTGATGTCTTTGGAATGCATTTTAGCAGTGGTAGGGGAGGAGTGAAAGAGTCTGTGGGTAGGTCTTATGTGTGAGTTTTTTCTCCTTTTTGATTGTTGTTTTAGGTAAAATAACACCGAGCAGATCCCGAACTGTATTTTGGTCTGTTCAGGGTAGGTCCAAGAAGACAAAGCTTTGTGGCCACTACTCCTAATTCAAACCCTGCAGGATGAGGTCTAGGACAAAAGATAGCCTTGGTCTAGTCATACCAGGACTAAACAGCAGGAATATGTTTGTTTGTTTATTTGGGATGCTGTGTGAGTATTGGACAAAACAATTTAAATGACCTTTAAATCAAAGGTGATGTCTAACATAACTGGGCAGTGGGTTGGCAGAAGAAGCTGAGGTGACATGGTTGCTTACTGCTAGGGTTCAGAGGTGGGCTGGAGAACAACATGTAGACTTCACCTATATCTCCACATCAGTGGCTATAAACTAGGGAAACTCAGGATCAAATTCAAACAGAAATTGCAGGCATGGAGGAAGGACTTTCTGGAGAAAGAGCAAATGTGTGTCCAGTTTGATATGCCAAGTAAAAAGGGTCTGCATGGTAGGTCTTTGCAAGTAGCATCAGGGTCCCCTCCTAAACCTTTGCTTAATAAGTCTCTAAGAATTTATATTTTTAATGAGATCACTAATCTTGCAATTAAAAGCCAAGATTTGTGCTCAGTAATTGCACAGAGGGGAAAAGGGATGTTCTCCGATGCATGAACAAGCATTAGAATTAGAGAAATATTTATAAATTAGGAAACAGTGAGTTGCAGCAGCCTGCAAAGCTCCCTCTTTTCTAGTGACCTAAAGGACAGTGTGTAAGTCCATGGCCTGTTGGGAAATCAAAGTGTCTGAGTGCAATAGAAGCCAGCTGAGAAATGAGAAACAGTGAAGTAGTCCTAAGAGGTCCATCATGAACTGGAGAAGACGATGTCGTGAGAGAAACACAGAAACTCCATCTCAGCCACAATTTAGCACCATATTTTTCTCTAAGTCTTGAAAAGAAAGCATGATCCCAAACAATTTTCACAAATCCCTGCTTTGAGCACACATACACGTGCTTAAATAAAAAAAATGCTGAGCTTTAGATAAGAGCTCTGCTGTATTAAATCCGATTTACTGGGTTCCTGTAACACATTTAGACTTTATAAAGTGCAAATGGTGCAGATTAGATAAGATGGTGTTTAAAAGGTAAAACAGTCAAACTTTAGAAAGAAGATGCAATTCGATTAGCAGATTCAAGGCTGTAAGTGGAGATCGAATGGGCTATAAACAATTTAAGGCTTGGGAGAAGTCCAACACTGGGTAGGAATTCATTTGTAGTCCAGTGTGTTGTCTCTCTAATCCACTAAGAGAAAGAAAGGAAGAATGGGAAAAATTTCTGGATTGAGTGATCTCTCTCACTGAGCGCTCATCATGTTGTCCTCAAAGATTTCTGAGCATCTCCATATCAGTCTAATCTTTCATATATACTTAAAAAGTAAATATATATTTTTATATATATTGAAATACCAGAGCTGTATATTTCTTCAGCCCATCTACTCCTTTTGGCACTTAGTGTGTGCACCTGTCTTGTTGAAATCTTGTTTCTTCTATTGTGTCTGCATCTAGATAAATTCCAGGAGCTATCTGAATGAACTATCAATTCACATCACAGTGTGATGTGTGGCTTTAAGAGCAATACTTCAAATCAGCTGCTCATTGACCTGCTTCTGTAGAGTTTCTTTTTATGCAATTACAGAGTCTACTTAAGAATTTTGCAAAACTTTTCTGGGTGCATGAATGGCTTGGCTTCTTTGAGCTTCCTGTGCTGCTGACTGGAGAGGGATGTTAGGGGCTGTTGTGAATCATGGAATCAGCCTGCTTGGAAGAGACCTTCAAGATCATAAAGTCCACTTGTTAACACAGCACTGTTGGGTCACCACTAAACTATGTCCCTGAATGACACATCTACATGTCTTTTAAATACCTCCAGGGATGGTGACTCCACCGCTTTCCTGGGCAGCCTGTTCCAGGGTTTGACAACCCTCTCTGTGAAGAAATTTTTTCGTAAACCTCCCCTGGTGCAACTTGAGGCCTTTTCTTCTTGTTCTATTGCTTGTTACTTGGGAGAACAGACCAACCCCCACCTCACTACAACCTCCTTACAGATAGTTGTTGAGAGCAAGAAGGTCTCCTCTGAGCCTCCTTTTCTCCAGGCTAAACATCCACCAGTTCCCTCAGCTGCTTCTCATAAGACTTGTGCTCTAGACACCTCACCAGCTTCAGTGCCCTCAATGTCCTCCTTAAGTGAGGTGCCCAAAAATGAAACCAATATGTGAGATGCAGCCTCACCAGTACCAAGTACAGGGCATGATCACTTCCCCAGTTCTGCTGGGCCACCTGGGGACACTGCTGGCTCGCATTCAGCCGGCTGTTAACCAACACTCCCAGGTCCCTTTCCACTGGGCAGCTTTCCAGCCACACTTCTCCAGGCCTGTGGCGTTGCCTGAGGTTGTTGTGACCCAAGTGCAGGACCCAACACTTGACCTTGTTGAACCTCATACCTTTGGCCTTGGCCCATTGATCCAGCCATCCAGATCCCTCTTTAGAACCTCCCTGTCCTAAGGAGAATAAATATTATCTTCCAGCACTGGTTCTGGGAATTGAGGTTTTATGTAACTTGTGTTAAAGTGCTGTTGCTGAGGGGAAAAAAAAAGCTTGGGAAGCTGTATGTTGGATGTACTCTGAGCCTATGGAATCAGACCAACTGCCTGTCCCCAGGCTTATTGGACAGTGAGCAATGGGACTGGATTCCCACAGGGTGACTGATCTAGGGGTGACTGTGTGAATATCTAGGGGGGTAGATCTTCAGGTTCCCATTGTCTAAAATATACATGAGCTTCTGGGTTTTTGAGACTTTCCTTTTCAGGCAGAACAACTCCCCCCCACCCCCCCACCCCAACAAATAGATACTAATTGCATGACACACGGAAACACAGGCACTCACTTTATTCTGGGCACAGTTTGTTGGTTTTTACTTAAAAGTGCCTACAAATTTGAAATATCAAAACTCTTTGTTGAGCAGAATTTCTGGTCGCTTGAATGATTTTGATCCCTTCTGTAAATCTGTCTAGACAGAGATTTTTCTCTGCTGTTCTTTATTTTCCACCCTGATTTCTAACCTGTCTCCTAATTTGCTTTATGTTCCCATCCTTCCCTGATGATGGCAACACCTCCCGATATAGTGTGGTCTGCCAATTCTATTATTTGCTCTTTACTTCTTTTCCAGCTTGTTAATGAAGAGTTGACGAAAAATGGGGTCTAACAGTGATCTCTGCTGAACCCCACCAGGCACAGCTCCCCATCTTGATAAGTTGCTATATATCTTTTTGCCTGGTTTATGGTTCCTTACTCTCTTTCTGAAGCACATGCCATCTCTCATGTCCAAGTCAAATTGAATGGAGCATCATAGTAATCTTTCATGAGATGCTGGATCAAATATCTTTCTAAAGCTGAAATACAGTTTTCTACTTTATGTCGATAGAACAAAGGATGTTGACTAAATAAGGGGCTAAAAAAAAAATCACTCTTCTTACTATTTCAGGCTGTCTTTGCTCTTGCATAACCTGCTGAGGACAGGTCAGCCTTGGGAAACCTTCATGGCACGCCCAGATTCTGGTGGTATCCATAGTCTCAATAAGTGGCACTGGCTACAGCTCTATGTCTTGATCACGTAGGCCTGCTCCTCCCAAGTGAGGCTTGGCAGGGGTAGGCAGAGCTGCCTCTCAGTGTTCTGATCATGGGGAATGGGCTGTCCAGGTGGAGTGGTAGATGGGGATTCTCTGTGTCCTACAGACACGATGCAATGTGGAGGAATTGAAGGCCTTTGAGCAAATGGAGCTAAAGAGAAAGTAACAGTGCTATCCTCCCGTCATATGCCAACTGAGAGATTCATTTCTTGAGAGAATTGGCCTGTCACCAACCCTTTGACAAGCCCCTTTGGGGTGTGGTTGCCATGACTGGGGTGAGAGCAAGGCAGTAAATTTTATGTGACAGGTTTCAAAAAGAAATGTGTTTTGATTTTTCCACCCCTCCCTCGACTGAGACAAGGCTTGGGCACTGGGAGGAAACCTGTGGCTGTCCTTCCTCAGACCCCGCAGGATATCCCAGAGTGACCGTGCTCCAGAGCAGCCTCTGCTCATATTCTGGCAAAGCAGGGGTTTACCTTATGGCATCTGATTATGTTTTCCTCCTCCCTAATTGGTTCCGTTAATTTATTGTGGACAGGAGCTTGTTCTGCCAAGTGCTAATTGCTAAGGTTATTGTTTCTGCCCTTTTCAGAGCACAGCAGGAAAACCTTCAATTCCATCATATGAAAAAAAGAGACAAAAAAGCCAAAAGTTTTTGCTCTGGATGTAAGCTCATCATCCCATGTGGTGTTTGTCCCACAGAGGATGCACTGCTCTGACATTGCCTTTCTGTTACAGTAGGAAGCCTCCTGTCCCTGGGATGTGGGCTTGGAATACTCATCCCTGTCTCTGCAATAAAGCATCATCATGATGAAACATACCCTTGAGCATAGGTATCCTTCATCCTCTGAGCTGCTCAACTTGGGATTTTGGAGGTAGGATGGGTGCATTTCAAAGGCTGGAAGCTGGAAAAGGGATGCTGTTCCCTGTGTGGCCATCCTTCCTGTCTTTGGGCATGTCTAGCAGCAGCTTTTCAAGGAGTAAGCCTACGCTGGCACAAAGTAGTGGCACCTTGTCCCCAGCTACAGTTTTGCATGGGGTCTGACACTGCTTTCTCCACTCTGGGTGATGCACAAGTTTACAGGTTAGCTGAGCTTGCTGTAGTCCATCCTTTCCATGGTGAAAGGAGCTAGTCTGGAAGAATTTTTGCAGCTGGTGAATTCAGGTATCTTGGGTGAAGTGGGATGTCTCCAAAGCCAAGTTTTTTCCTAGTATGGAGGAGAGGAACAATTACTTATTGGCTGTTTTTTTTTCTCTGGAGCTGCCATTTACTGGCAAGGCTTCAGCATCTGCCTGGGTTAACCTGGATTTTATGGTGGGCACCGCACATTTAGCCCAAGTGCCTGGCACTGCAGTCCTCTTGTATTTTGAAGGTGAAAAGCCCAGGGTCTTTCAGGGGAGTTGCTGTCATGTTGTAAAGTTCATCTTTGTTCTCCGTGTTGCTGGAAAATTTGGTGGAGCTCTTCCTCTGTTGCTTGGCCATCAGTGTTCATACCACATACGAGAGCATGCTTTCCTCGTGCTTTCCATGGTATCTGTCCTTTGGGACTCTGTATTTACTATCCCAGGTTTTGTTCCCACAGCATTGCATATTCTGGCTTGTTTCCTGTTTATTACATATCATGGCTGGAGCTTGCTTTTCTTTGCAGCTCAGAGCCTTTGGAAGTGGGTGTTTATAAACAGACGGATGTTTGGGACCACATTTGGATGCACAGTCAATCAGCAGACTCCAGTGGTGTTTTATAGTGATTACGCGTATGACCTAGTACTGTTTCTTCTCTTCTCTGCCCTCTGTCCCAATATCCTTCTCATTCAGTCTTTTTCATAATGCTCAAACTTTTCACCTTCACTTCAGCTCTCTTCTGTCTCACTCCCAGCAGCTAACCAAGGCTAACTACCCCTCACTGGGCAGATACACTCAGAGCACCAGGTTACTGACACATACTCTAATCTAGTCTAGTCTCATGAAACACACAATAAATGTATAGGCAGTACTTAGTTACCTCTACACAGGAAGTCTGGATGGCATCTGTAGGCAGCACTTTCATGTGAAAGAAGCACAGTTAAAATCTAGATTTCAGTGAACAAGTGTATATATCATATTTAAAGGAGCTTTTGAGCTTAAGAATTACATTTTATATTATAACTTTAATAGCTAAGGAGCTGTATCTCAAAGTACTTTACAAAGCAGTGAGGTAGGTAGTGGCAGTTCAGGCAATATGTAGGAAAATGTGCCAGCCATATGTGTAGCCATATCTCACATGCAGCCTTGGAAGTCATTTATTTTTATTGAAGGGATGAATTTGCCAGGATGTCAAGACTGTCTTCTGCACTTTTGAAGAAGTGCCATGCTGTCTTTAATCTACAAAGGCTGGTGACAGGAGGGGGAGCAAGTGCTGTCTCACCAGGTATCTCCTGCTTCTTTTTCCCCACCTGCTCCTGTGTGTTGGTGAATGGAGGCTGGGCTCAACTTCAGCACATGGCCTTTCTCTCCATAATGAATATTCACTTTTTTTCCTGCATGTCAGGCTTATTTTCTTCTGCCTTCATCTTCATGCTTTCCATCTGTCCTTCTGTCTCACCATCCTTCCTCACAAATTCACATATCTCTTTTCTTCCCAAATTTTAGCTGAGTTTTCTTGTCTTTGCAACGTATGCTTTCATAAAGCCTCATGCTAACACCTGGCCAGGAGAAAAGCTTGGCCACTTGCAGCTGCCTGCAAGAAACAAATGATGCAGAATTATCATCACACTGGCCAGAAGATGGGTGTTATGCATCTGTATCTTACCGACGTCCTAGGATTCCTCCTAGGGCTCTTGATGTTTGGCTCTAAAAGCCCGTTGTAAGAGAAAGTCAACTTCATGTGGTGTATTAAATGTTTTGCATGCCTCAGATTGAGCCAAAATACTAGTAGTAAAAAAAACCCAACGAAACCACAACTAAAAAGAAAACCCCTATAACAAAAAATACCCCAAACTATCACAAAGAAATCTTTCTTAGTTATCCAATTTTTGCAATATCTTATTACCAGGGAAAAACAACTATTATCTGCCTTGTAAAGGTTAATACAATAATAAGCAGATACTGACTTCTATTGAGATGAACATGATGATTTATTGACCCAGGAGGTAAATATTCAGTGAAGCAAAGCCGGGGTCAATACTTACCATAAGGAGAATAAATTCTTATATTTTCTACACTGGGGAGACCATACAGATCAGTCACCACTAAATGTCAGCTGCTTAGGCATTGGCTGTTGCCATTTGCAGTGAGACAGCTAAATATGGTAGACTACCAACAGGTACTTCACCTTGGTTTTCTTGAGAAAATGTCAATTTAGATACATTTCCTTTAGATATTTTTGTTCTTCAGAATACTTATTAAGCATTTAAAAACCAAACAAACTAAAAAAGCAGCTCCCAAGGGTTACGGTAGTTTTGAATGGCTAGATGTATTTCTTGAATAACTGTTGTATGTAATTTTATCGTGTTTTATTCTACTTCATTAGAGAAACACTCAGTTTCCAATTTTTGAGCCTGGCAACTTTATACCAAATTGGGGATTTTTCTGTGCACATATTCATTTTGATTGCAAAGCCATTTTTTCATTTATGTAGTCCTCCAACACAGAAATGTCAAGCATCTCTTGTAGTTATCATGGGTAAGGACAGGCTCTGAATGTTGTCACCTGCTGCAGTGGGTGGCATCCTCCTTTTGCTGCTGCAGTGGACCACACTGATGCTGAGTTAGTTATTGGGAACAGGGAGATGTAACGGGTGTGTGCATATGGATAACTTCTGTTTGTCTGGGCTGTGATGGGTAGCACTCTGCTACAAGAAGTGTTAGGTGTATTCTCTGGTCTGGGGCTCACACCTGTTTTCTCACTGGGTGTGTGTGATGAGGTCTGTCAGCTGCTCTCAACTGGACGAGAAATGTAAGTTCTCATCTTCTAACATGTTGAGAGCTTGTTTTGCTGATGTTGGGGATGGTAGGAACTATAAACACACTGGGGGTAATGGGAAGGAGAGGAATTCCACTATCTATTATCCAACTTGAGCAAAGTGACATGAACAAGGATATTATTTTAGAAAGTTTATCTCTGTTGTATCTATAGTGACAAGATCCTTATCAGAGTAAGACAGACTCACAGGCTGTCTGCTCCTTG
Organism: Chloroceryle aenea; assembly: GCA_013399075.1. Taxonomy (NCBI): domain Eukaryota; kingdom Metazoa; phylum Chordata; class Aves; order Coraciiformes; family Cerylidae; genus Chloroceryle; species Chloroceryle aenea. The sequence continues at coordinate 62,456 of VWZY01006281.1, forward strand.
TTATCACAGTGTAGGATGACAGTATAAGTATCGTGTCTAGAAATGTTATCTATCCTTTATTATTTCAGTTGCGAGGAGCTAACAAGAGTGTTATCAGGGTGTTTACAATCAAAACACGTGCAGCTCAAGTGATAAAAGGGAGAACAGACATCTGATCTCCAAGGATATGAAGACAATGAAGCCTTGAGCAGGAGGAGATGGATCTTATTATTGAAAATGGTTTGGCAGGCTGGGAATGGACAAATAAGGCTGGGTGACTGTTAAGATTATAAGCTTGAAAGATGGGTGGGGAGAGAGGCACATGCAGACATACTCTTGCAGAAAATGAAAATGTGATCATATCAACAGCACTCTCAGCTAAAAGAGAAATATTTTCCAATACATTTTTTATGTTGTTGATTATTATTTTTTCCTGTACTTTCTTCTCACTTTGAGTGGTGATACGGCAAGCTGTCAGGACCAGCAAGTGGAGTAGAGTTGCTTCAAGTCAGTCAGAATCTGAGAAAGCTTACCCAGGCTTGGAGAGTGGAGACCACACAGCTGCTAAGGTTACTTATCAGGGAGTTCATTTAGATTAACTCCTTATCTTGCTTAGGTCAGTGCTGTGTTAATTTAGGGAGTGCACAGACACAGGGTTAGTGACTATAAACCTTATCCAAGATCTTCTTAGGGACAGAGAGGCTAAATTCCTAAAGGACTTAGAAATCTGACCCTGAGATCTTTCTACTGCTGGTAATTGAGAGTTCAAAGATGTCCTGGACATCAGATTCTCATTAATCTACAACCTGAGCAAACCAGGTGCAAAATTATGTTAAATTCTGGTTATCTTATCTGACACAAATTATCCTCATTTGTTAAAGGTGGGGTTGTGCAACACCCCATTCAAATCCAGGTCTTACTCCTGGAGGTGGTTGTGTTTGTGCAGGGAGTCCATGGTTTTCTCTTCTGTTGTAGAGTTGATGGCATGGGCAGTTCATGTCTTCATTCCACTCTTGATATCAAAGTTCTCAAAGCAAAGCCTTGTGGCTTCTATCTATGTTTTTTCTATAATCTTTCCTCACTTGTTTGTCTGTTCCGTGACATGATGGGATGCAGAAGCTTATGCCCAAATGGAGAGCAAGCAGCAGGATCTGTAGTAGTCTCTGAGCCTGGAGGAGACTCAAGCTGAAAGCAAAAACTGCAGTACTACATTTCCCCCTTGCCCTTGGGAAGGATAGGGAGAGTAGAGGGTGTCTCTGTGGGCTATAGACCCGGGAGTGTTGTGAGGGACAGTGGAGGATGCACATGGTGGGCTTCTAGTGATAACCCTGTCTCACAGCATCTCTGTCAGTTAGTTTGACTATAGGGCTGACTGACAAAGGAAAGTAGATAGCTTCTTCAGACAGTGGCTTGTATGTTGCATTATTCTGTATTAGCCTGCCTGCTAAACTCTGTATTCGTCTTGCTTTGTGTATCGTGTAAAGCAAACTACTTTCATCCTGTCTAAATGACTCTCACATCACTCTCTAATGGCTGTCAACTACTGGTAACCCTTCTTCACCTGGGGGAACTGGCAGCAACACCTCTGCCTTGTTTGTGAGAAATAATCTCTGGCTGTGATACATGGTGGAGTTTTTTTGATTGAACCCCTAGCTTTGGAGGGCCAGTGGGGCCATTTTGTATGGTAATATATGACCCATCACTCCTCTCCTTCCCTTCATCTCTCACACCTTTAATTGCACTTGTGTTTCTGAAGCATATGGAATTCATTATTCAGCAAACAATGTCCTTTGCAATATCAGCCTTAATTAACTGCTCCCCTCTGTATTTTCTTCCTCTTATCCTCTCCAAATCTACACACTGAGACAGGCTGACAGCCCCCCACATGCATCGATGCCCGCCAGTGAGCCATGACCAGATAAGAAGAAATGGAATTCCTTATCTCTCTTTTTTTTTTTTTTTTTTTATAAATACATACACATGCACACACAAACCTGGAAAAGGTCAAGGTTACTGGGAAGGGAGAAGGCCCTTCAAGACAACAAAACCCCTTCTCTTTTTAAGTCTCCATAGCAACTAGATGGAGCATCATGGGATGTCAGGACAAGAGAGGACTATTCTTTTCCTACAACACTCTTTCCACTTCATTAGACTCTTTATCAAGTATCTCTGCACTGGGCTGAGTATATTTTTTTCTGTTGGGGAACAGTGCAGATGACTCAAAAGCATCCTGACCTTTTCAGTGGGACTTTGGGAGATCCTTGTGGGAGCTGCATCCTCTTTCCTTGCCTTTCTCCCCCACAGCCCCCTTGTCTCCAGTTCACATGACCTTCTAATCAAAGCCCTGTGGCTGGTGAGGTATGAAGGGCTTCCTTAAAAAGAGAAGGGGTGGCAGGGGGTGGGAAGAGAAGAGTATGAGAATGTCCTTCACTGACAGTGGGGGTGTCAAGACCCTAGCTGTCAGAACTGTGCATCTGTAGGGAAGATTAATGACTCTGCTTAGAGGAAATACAAATAAAACAGAAGAGAATAAACACCAAGTGACTGTGTGGGTGATGAGGGGAAGGTTGATGAAGGAGCAAGGGAGTGTGATGGGGCAGAATTAGGTATTCCTCAGTCTTCGAAGTGTCTTAAGTTCCCTGTGGAAGAGCAAGTTGGCATATGAAAGCTCTTTAGATTTAGTCCTGTGGTCTTGAAGTGATGTGACTGTATGTATTAGTCTGTGAGTGTGCTTCTAAAGCACTAGTTGTAAAGCACAAACACTGTATATTTTTATCTTATCTTCCCTGGGAAAGCATCCACCACAGAGAAGCCTTTTGTTTTAAGCTCTCACCATGCAGCTTGCTTCATCCTCAAGGTGTCTTGAATTGCTTTGCAAATTGATGCACTGGTTGTTCTTATGAAACTTCAATGCCTTTTTTATGTCAGACAGTGGCACGTAAAGCAGCTTGGGGGCTGACTTAGTACTTTGGTGGGTATGAAGTGGCTTAACTCTTGGTATGGATGGGTGGGATCACACTTGTATCACAGGCAAAGTTGTACCTTGGACCTGGCCTTGAGAGAAGCAGGGCACTGTTACTGCCTTAAGCTTTTAAGATGACCCTCTGGATTTTCACTTCTTCCAGGGAGCAATTAAGTGAGTTTGCAGCTTAATTTGAGCAGACTTTGCACCCCAAGTACCCATCTGAGCATTTACCACAACAGCTCATAGTGTGAAACTCTGTATCTTTGAAACCATATGAGTTGGGCAAGGAGAAGGGTTAGCATGCATGACTGATGAGGCTAAAGTAATTTAAATAAGAGTTTTAAGATTTACATGGGTGTCTTTTAGGGGGGAAAAGCATTTTAAAAAATATATGCTCTGCACTTACAGTAGGAGTCAGGTTATGAATATCCCAGTCCAGCTGCTCTGATCCTCAAAGGGGTAATATTGAAGTGGGAAATCCCATTAAATAATAATAGGGCTCTTAAGCAGTTCCCTCTGATGAATTTGTGGCACTCTGCAAGCCCCATAATTCCCAATATACAGATGAGGAAGCTGAGGTTAAGTGACTTAGCCAAGGTCATGTAGCAAATCAATAACCTCTCCAGCTTGTGCAGGCAGCACCTCTCTTGTTGGCTTCATGTGGCTCTGGCTTCAGCAAGCATGCTGTCAGCACTTTCCAAACAGGAATAATCATCCCCACCACTGTCCCAGTCCCAGCATTGTAAACCCAGGGTCTGAAATATTGAATTATATTGCTAAACAGGTACATCTGTGTTCCAGTATAGCTGGCCTATGGGAGCAGTCATGGGATTTCTTCCTCCCTGCTTGCACCTGCAGCTCCCTGAATGGAGACTTCCCCTGGTTCCTGCTGCTGCTGGTCCCTACAAGCAGTCAGGCTCATCATGTCTTGCTCCTCTGCATGGGTGACAAGGTCTTGGGGGGGAGGGTGTGTGCGCATCTTACACCAGGGTTGTCACAGCTCTGCTGCCTTCCAAGACTCTAAGGAAGGTCTCGTTGTCTCGAGTGAGGCTCAGACATGCAGGCTGAGGTGCTTTGGGTGGTCTCCCAGCCCACTGAGAGCAACACTGCTTAACTGTCCCTGACAGATGGACCTCATCTCCTCAGGATCCTTGGAGATATGGAGACTTAGCAGTCTCTTGGTCCCCCTGCTGTCCCAGTTTATCCCAGTGCCCTTTGCCATCTGTCACAGCACCATTGCTTTCCTATGGCATTGCAGGCAGCAGTCTGGATCCCATGCACTCCATCTGTATGATGTGCTCTGCTTATGCTCCACAGCATGTGTCTTGTCATCTGTGGCATTTGCCTGAAAATGCAGCGAGAGCATCTCTCTTGCAGGTGGTGTGATGTTGGGGCAGGAGCGTCTTTCCCACGGTGGCAGGAAATTGCTGCGCGAGACCTGTTGGCTGTGACGAGGGTAAGAGCCTCTGCCAGCATCTGTGGGAGACTTGTCAGCCTGTTCTCTTTCCCACTGCTTGACTCTTACTGCCTGTGCTTCAGCTTCCTCCACTCATTTCTTTAGCCTTAGGTCTGTAGAGGGGAAGGTAGTAATAGTTTGGGGTATTTCAGGAGTGGGTATTTTTGTGTTCAATCTAAGCTTACTTCCCATGGGTGGCTAGTCCTGAGGAAAAGGGTTTTTTTTTCTCAGAATCATGTAGACTGTAATTCTGGGACTCTTAGGTTGCTTATTCCAGTAACACTGATGTTCCCCTGTGTGTCATCTTTGTCTTGTTACTCTTCTCAGTGCTGCTAGCTCGAGTCCCATGGGAGTGAGAGGGTCTGGATGTAGACATCTAGCATTGCCCAAGGAGGAGTGTTCCTCCCTCCATCAGTGGCTTGCTTCCCTCTTCTTTTTCTGCAGCTTTGCTTTAGCTAATTCATAGCTATCTGAATTGCTGATTCTGCTCTTGCTGTTATGTGGCCCAGTGCTAACGATCTGGCTGTTTCCTTTCACAGGTAAATGGTACAAAAGCACAGCAAGTAAACTGGAGCCTGCTGTCTGAATGAGCATGTGTTGGGATTACCCCGCTGCCAAACAGCTTCACTGTGTTTTCTATACTGCCTCCTGCAGCCCTATCAGACTGTTTTCTGGAAGGCTGAAGAGATGATGTTAACGATGAAGTATTATTTTAATGCCAGGCTCCTTCCTAATTTGCTGTAAGGTCTCTCAAGGACAGTGTGTATTTCATGTATGTCTCTGTCTGCTTTCTGATCAGCATTTCTACATGTGTTTGACACTTGCCAGACCTCTGACATCCCTACTGCCATTCAATTTAACCTGCAGAAGAGAAGCTCTCAGGAATACTGCAAGTGGAGTCAGGGCAGAAGGAAGGTCAGTGTCCTCCAGCACCATATCTCATAGCTGTAAAACTTTTCAGCTACTCCAAAAAGACCCTGACCTAACCTGGAGACCCCCTCTGTATCACATCCCCAGTGTTGTGCCTGCATTGCCAGCACCAAGCTCTGTGCTCAGCCTTTCTCTGCAGGCCAGCAGCAGAGTAGCCAGCATGGCACTGTCTCTGATGTCTGCCCATCCTGACGGGATGATGGATGTGAGCTCCTGCAGAGGAAAGTTTGGTCTTCTATAGCTCCTGGAGGCTATCCAAGCCTGGCTTTGAAGTTGTCAAAGTTGTTTTAATGTTTTTCATGTATTTGGGAAGCTTTCTGAATTTATTTTGGGGCGAAAATCTCAGCACCCCGGCTGATGCTGAGAGAATACTCTGTGAGAGAAGTGTCCCTGAAGAAAACCCTCCTTTCAGCATCACATGGCAAAACACCAATATTTCCTGTTCTGTGGGAGGCACAGAAGATATTTTGGACTGCAAACTGCGGCTTTCAAAAAAACCACTCAGCAGTGCTTTGAGGTTTCCTTCCTGAAGCATTAATGACTTTGAATATATATTGTGTCTCTTTTTGCATGCAGGCTCTACAGCAAGACAGACTTGTTCCAGGGATTATTATGACCGTGGGTATTAGATGTTCCCTTTGCATAAGGGATGGCTTAGGCCCCCATTCCCTGCCATCCTGTGATTTGATTTCATCTTCATTCATATCATGGCATTTCTGAAAAAGCTGTTTGTTTTATATAGCAGCTGTATTGTCTTAATGCAGCTGTAATATGTGTTTGTCCAGGCATTGCCTTTGGGGAACAGCAGGACTAGGAAGATGTTTTATTAGATCATTCACAAGTTCTAATAATCTCTGAGTCTCTCCAGTATCTTTGGATGTCAGCTGTGCTGCTTCTGCTTTGTGGGATGGGGTTGTAACCTGAAGATGTATGATCCTCTATCTGTTTCATCTCAGTTTTAGCTCTCCCCTCCTGGCTGTTTTCAGCAGTCAGACAGGAGTTAGTCATTGTACGCTAGATCTTAAACCATGTGTGAGGAGTTCAAACATACAGCGCAGCAGCAGCAGCAGGAAGGATCCTTACTGCTTAGAGTCTTGCTTGTGCAACTTGCTGGTGGCATTGGAGATCTTCCCCTGCAGACCTGATCCCAGGGTGCATTCCCGTCCCTGCACCTCTCACTGCCAGTGTCGAGATTATGGTAAGGCTGATTATGGTAAGGCTGATGCTTCCTGGCTCATGTGTTTTGTGTGTGTTCTGCTTCCAGAGCTAGACTTTGATTACTCCTTTATGTTTTGCCAAAGGAATTGGCATTTCCCCAGTCACTTGCATTGGGCTGTGAGCTCTCTGACCAGAGTGTGTTGCTAAGTGGCATGCAAATGTTTTTTTTTTTTTGCTAGGCTTCTTTGCCTTGCACCTTATCCTATGACGGGGACATTTCTGGATTAGAAATGTCTGTTGCTCTCATAATGGTTTTCTTTTAATGCAGTGCATTCCCAGTGCATCCTGTTACTCTAATGCATTGCTATATTGCCCTCTTCTCATCCATTTCTGTTTGTAGTGTGCTTGAGAGCCATCCCACACCTTTAAATACCATTTAAAGTTTTTTATCGCAGAGATGATGTTGGGATTGTGGAGTTCGCTTCCTCTGTTTCTTGCTGCATGTACGTCTGCTGTAAATTCATTTCCTGCAGCTTTTGCATCACAGCCTCATGGCTGAAGTATTTTAGGCTCACGTAGCTGTTTCTGCACTGACAGTACCACTTAGTTTTTCATTCTCTGTGTTTCCCTTGACATTCAGCCTATGACTCGTATTGTCTTCATGATACTGTGATTGGTAAAGTTATTTTAATTTGGCTATATATTGTTATATCTTTGTTTCCTTCCTCACAGAGCATTGGGGGAGGTCTTTGCTGTCCACCTTGTTCACCAAGGTTATGCTTCACCATCTCTTTGCCTGCTTGTTTGTGAAGGGCTAGTTTCATATAGCTCATCCATTCCATGGGATGCAGACCATATCCTTGGTCTGTTCTCGTCAACATACTGAACAAACTTATGCAATATTACATTGTCCAAGTAGCTTCTTGCCCCTTTATCAGGTTGCTTTTAGTAATGCTTACAGTGTTTACTGTAATGCATAGGGATTTTCTTATTCCTTGGTTATTTCATACAGGTCTCCATTCAGGGAATTTCCTGCTCTTTTTTACTTATTTGTATCTATTTTAGCTTTTCCCAAAGACTGCACAGAATTTGGGCATCATGGAGCTGAACACAGACACAGCCCAGACTAGGGAACAGATGTGATCTAGACAGGTGTGACCCCAAAAGTGGGAAAGTCCCTATTACAACTCTGACTCAGCCTTTGAGATGATCAAAGGCTCTGGAGAAGAGGAGGGAGACCAATACTTCTAGATCCAGTTTGTGTTTTCATCAGGGGCAAACCTGGCAAACAGCAGCTTCTCATTCAGCATGGACAGCTGTTCACTGCGTGGCTTGGAGCAGTAGCCTGCACCTCATTTCTCCTTCTGTGCTGGGTTGTCTCTGCTTTCTCACAAGACCCTTGTGCTCTTTCCCTGAGCTGTTGTCTGAGTCAGCTTTGTCTACTGCAGGCCTGTGCAGTTCAGACTTCAGCAGATCATGTGTCTTGATGGCATTTTCTGGGTCTTCCTTTTGGGTTTTTGCTTATTTTGTGCCAACTGTACACAAAGCAAAGGGTATCTCTTTGGAAGTGTTTTCCTGTGGTGGGCTCATCATGCTGTTTAGCAGTATGAAGTGCCATTTAGCATCAGGTGTGCAAGGACAGAGATGACACCTTTTGCATTTGAGGTTTATGTGGGTCAGAAAAGGTTTTGTGGAGCCTATTCAGGGGTTTATGTGTTTTTTTTTTGTTTTTTTTTTTTCCTCTCTCGGCTGGCTGCTGACGTGACCAGAAGCTCTTGCAACATGAAGCAGCCTTTCCCCACTGCACCTTAGTAGTGTGCTTGCTGTCGCTTTGTTTTTCTCCTTTATCCAGCCCCTCTTGTAATTCCCTAGTTTTTCCATAGTGAGCTAAAGAGTGTCCTATTGCTGAACATATCCCTTTCAAGGCCACCCGCTCAGGGACAGGGTTTGGGGCTACTGCCCTAGTAGCAATTTCCCCTGTTTGTTTGGGTTTTCTCTCTTGCCACATTCATGCCTTTCTGCTTTCATGTACCTGCAGGAGCCAACTTGCTTCTGACACTGAGTTCAGTCTCCAAACATAAAAGAAGAGAAAGTCAGGGCACAAAGACATTTAGGCTTTCTTCTTCCTCCACACCTGCTGTTCTCACTTGTCAGGCACTTCCTAAGGGTAGAGTTCTTCAAGTTCCCAGTCATTATCCTTTATATAAGCATAATATAGTACTGTAACACTCCCTACAGGGAAGCTATCTATTGTAGCAATCTGTAAAACAAAAGCTGGATTGATCCTTCTCCCATTGCTCCTGAAAAAAAGTGGCATGCTGTTCCTCAAATGGAAAGTCTGAAAGCCTTCATCGGAGGGTAGTTCATTTTTACATGACATTTTTACACTCAAGCAAAACTGAAAGCAAGGCATAATTTGAAACAGCTAAGCTAGCCGTTAGAGCAGAACCACACAAATAAAATGCCTGGGATGATGTAGCTGAATACGTTGCAGTTAGAAAAATGACAGTGTACAAGGAACAAGGGAAACCAGACAGATGAATGTGAATTAGTAAAGAGCAGACTTTCAAGTCAGAAAAATCAAATTGAGAGTATAGACCATTATAGTCAAAGGAATCGGGTAAAGAAGTACACTAAATTGTACCTTAAGAAAACAAGTGCCTCTGACTCCAGGCAGAGCAGATAGAGCAGTGATTTGGGACCTGGGGGACCTGGTTCCCAGTTGTGTCCTTGCAACTGGGCTTTGTGACCATGTTCAGATCACTGCACGTCCTTGTGCATCAGCTCCTGTGCTTGTGAGATAGTGTAGGCACCTGACATAAAAGATGCTTTTTAAGATCTGCAGATGTGACTAGCTCCAAAACAGCTAGCTGAATCTCCTTTGTGTATGGACTGTCTTGGCACCTGTCATCTTTCAGGGATATCACTGATGTCTGTTATATATAGATGGTTCTTTGCTTATATTTTTCCAGAAGGCAAATGACTGTACAAGGTGTGAAATGGTTTTGCTCACGTTGAATTTAATGGTTATACCCAAGAAACTGAAATGGAAGAAATATACTTCACCTACAGTGGCTCTTTGTAGATGTGAGAAAATGTTGCATTGTTTTGAACCTGTCTAGAAAAATCTGAGCTGGAGGAATCTGTATATTGTCAATATCAAGTCATTTTTTTTTCTTGTACAATCTTGCCTGTCACTTTGTAACACAGAATTTAAGATCACACTTCCTGAGATGATTATGAAATGCTACAGGTACTTGGTGTGATAGTCTAGACAACAGAGAGATGCAGAAGGAAGTTCCTCTGATGGGTACAGGCAAGAAAAGCCCTTCAGATGGATAGCCTCCAGGCAGAGCTTCCCTTCAGTGCTTCTGCCTGTCCACTCCTGTAGAGAAGAGACTGACCCTGGTTGAATCCTACCTAAGGATCCAACTCATGGTCGCAGGTGAACCACTCTGTTCAAATTCCATCTGTATGACTGCCACAGCCTTACATCCGAGCTTCAAATTTCACCAAGTTCTCACAGAGAGATATTAACAGAATGATAAGGAAAAGTCCTCCAGTGGTATCTGAAATGCACAACCCTTTGTAGGGAGTATAAGCCAACGAGGCTTGAAAAAGGTAAAATAGATCTGAGTGTTCCTATAAGAATGATACTATAATTTTTATGTTAGTAAAATAAAATTGAAGGGAATGCATTCTTTTATCCTAGGTTTAGACACAATCAAGTTACTGAGTATGGCAATTATGCCCTTTTAATCATCTTGTGCCATGTTTATTGTTAGCTGAGAGTAAACACATGGATGGTTACTGTGCATCAGCTGGTGCGTAGGAAGCTGTTGTACAGGTGAACCATCCTCTTATATTGGACTAGATCTGAGGTTAACTAGTATAACTACACACAAAAATTTGCTGTAAGTATTAATTTTTTGTACCATCCCCAGTAACTGGAGTTTGGGTACTTCTTAATCCACTCATTACAAAACTCTAAAGTTAAATATAATTAATCAAATAAATACAAATATTAATTAAACTAGCAAACACCAATATTAAAAGCTAGAATGTTACAGTGTTATGGGAATTTTGACTTTACCCTGTCCAGATATATTTATTTACAATGCTGATTGAAAGACAGTCTGAGGTCTTGAGTCAGTTGAGGTCTTGGGTGCACTAGCAGGCTCTGCAGCTGCTCCTCTCTGGGGTCTGGCTGCATGTGTAGAGCCTCAGCTCTGATTAGGCTACAGCTCTAGCCTTGCATAGGCTGCTGGGCAAGAAGCTGTGAGGTACCTCACTGAGTTATCTCTTCCCATCTTAGAAGCTGCAGTTCTGATCTGAGTTTTGTTCTTCAGCCATGCTGCTTGACCAGGTACCTCCCTGGCAGTAAGTGGAGAGCACTGTAAACCATGTCAGAAGCTAAGAAAGATCTGCAGTAGCCTTTTCTGCTGAGTCTAAAAGTAGACAAGGTTCAAATGACTTCCCCACAGTTGCTGTTCTGGTCTGGTTCTCCCAGAGCTTAATATTTGATCTGGGTATGGGTGGAGTGAGCTTCATTCTAATTCGTGATTTTCCCTTGGTATTTTGTGACCACCAAGCTTTCACTTTGCTTTGTTGATGTCTGGATGTGAATTAAGTCAATGGGCTGAAAGGTAGCTGGCAAACACAGGGACAACGTGAGGTGGTGACTCAGAGCAAACATGCTTGGGGTTTAGCTGCATGGGCAGAAGGAGATTTAGAGTGACGAAAAACTAAATCTGAAGTGATGAAATATCAGTGGAAATCCCAGATACTCAGAGTCTTAGTGGAGGTACACAGACCTCACAGCACCAGGGCAGAAGAGTCTAGTTTTGCTTGATGCCAGAATGTGTTATGCCCAGTAGAGACTGTGAAAGATCATAGAGAAACAAATCCCTTTGGGTACATAATGGAGGACTTAGAGAGAAAAAAATGGGTGCCAGTGTGGAAAATAGCTGTGAAGGCAGGTGAGAAAATAGTCAGTGAATTTTTCTGTGACTTTGACCTCCCATATGACCATCCCAGCTGACATTGCTCTGTGCAGTAGAGTTGTAACCCGGCCCCTCGTCATGTTTTACCAGTTGCATGTTAGGTGATGGATCTCACATTTTCTACTTGCTGAATGTTACTAATGTTTCATGGTTTTGAGACAACTTCATTTCTGAAGGCGTTTTACATCTGCTTGAGACTGCGTAGATTCCTCTGTCCCAACCACACTTGCAGGGAGAGAAATCACCTCACCATCTACTGCAGTAAATCGGGTCATGTCTCTTTCACTAACTTGACACTACTTGTTTGTTCCATAATTCTGAAGGACACGTCTTTTCCCCTTAATTTGTTAATAAATATTCTCCTTTTTTTTATCTAAAGCTTTGTTGTTGAAGATGTTCAGCATGTCTAGGGATTTCCACTCTGCTTAGAAGCCTCCTTCCAGATTTCAACCTGCGATCACACCCATCACAACTTGTTTGCCCTGGAAGGTGTTACTGTGCCTCTTTAGTTGGCCAGTCTGTGATGTGGCTTCATGCAGAAGCTCTTAGGAAAACCTCTGCACATCATTTTCTTTGTGGTTTGTTTTGGGTTGTGGATTTTTTCTGGGCTTGTTTTTGTGTGGTGTTTTTTTTCGTTTGTTTGGTTTGGTTTTTTGGTAGTTTTTTTGTTTGTTTGTGTTGTTTGTTTTTTTTTTTTGGTAGGTGTTTTGGTTTTGTTTGGTTTTGGTTTTGTTATGTTGCTGTTTCGGGTTTTTTTGTTTGTTTTTTGTCTGGTGATTGGTTGTGTGTTGTTTTTTTTTTTCTTTTCCTGTTATTAACTGTTTTATCTGAAACAGGTGCTCTGACTGCTGTACTAGTTAAAATCTTACTGAGTGGCTAATGCTTTATGGTCATCATTTTCAGTAGTTTTGTGGGTTTTTTTGTCTAAATTGATATTTATAGACGGATTTCCTCTTATCTATTCTAGCTATATTTTACTGTTTGGTCATTTGCTTTATGACAATTTGCTGATAGTTTTCAGAAGAGATTTTCAGTGAATTAACTTGAGAGTTAATGCTGACCTGCTTCCCTGGCTTCAGCAGCTGCCTGTGCCCTGGTGCATCCTGATCTGGACACTAACGCTGTAATGAATTTTCTGTCAGCATTTTGCAGTCAATGGTTTTGACTGTTGCTGTATGTCATTTATTTCTGAAGTAAGCTCCCCTGCAACATCCTGAGAGAGATGATACATGCGTCTGCACAAGAGGTTAGTCTGGGACCTGCTGAGTTCCCGGGGAGTGGAGAAGACCTCAGTCCATGGGCTTGCCCAGGATAGTGCTAGCTATGAACCCAAGTTCTCTAATTTCCGAGTTTTCCTAGGAGACTACTTTACCTTTTTCGGGATGGTTTAAGAGGATGTGTTGTTCAGGATTCCCATTCAAGTCTTATTTATTAGTTTTGTAGTATCTTCCAGGCTGCTTTCTTCAATGTCATGTTGATTCTCTGGGGACTAAGGAAACAAAGGAAGGAAAATGCTCGCAGGAGTGATAAAACAGGAGTATGACTAATATCTTCTCTCTCTCTCTCCACAGTGTTTTTTCACAGATCAAAAATCAATTAAGGGTGAATTTCACTGGGAACTCTTTAAACAATGTAATATTTCATTAGAGATTATTGCAGTCTCTTTCACATTTGCAGCCCAGGTGTGAATTACAAAATTAGCCTGATGCTTTTAATAATTTCCTCAGAGGTAACATTACTCCAAGCACCCTGTGTTTAGTGTAAGCTGTGCAGCTGCTGTTGGAAAAGGTGTATTTATTGTTTCCCCCTGAATCCTGATAGAGACACAGGACTGAAGGGAATGGGTTTCTTAATGTGATGGCAACCTGGTTAGGCACAGGATTGTGGACTTTAAGGAGATGATAATTGAAGAAAATAAGAGTCTGACATCATAAGAGAGCTAGACAGGGACTTTGAGATGAGTGGATTTGGGGTTTTTTTCCAATCCCTTTTTGAACTGTCTGTTACTAGCATGAGCCTCTACCTTCATGAAACATCCCTGTTTCTGTAACTTGCCACCTCCTTCCTTGGTTCCCAGATGTGTCCCTCCTGCCATCTAAGACCAATAATACTGAGACAGGAGGACTCTGGTAGTGCTAGTGTATTTTTCACTGGCATATGGATTCCTAAATAAGTCCTCTGGACATGACTCTCCTTTCAAAACCTTCCCTTCCTGAAGGCATGAAGAGCTGAGCAATGTGCCTTCCTCTGCTCAACTGCAAACTCCCACTTTCAATTATTAGTCCTCCCTAGAACTTGCCCTTTTCAGTATCCATTTGCAATGTAGTACATCTTTCCTTATTCACAACCTGGTTATTGATTCTTGTTTGGGTATCATCTGTCTTCCTGAGATTCAGGGAGCCAACATTTGGAGGGAGAGGTAGCAACTTTTATTAGTTCAAGACTGATACAGTCAGATGAGACTGAAGTAGGTAGCTGAAGTAGCTTTTAGGATGCACAAGGGCTACTTGAGATGTTTTCACAGGCTTAATAAAGGGTGTTTGCATATCCAGAAAGCTGACTACTTTCCCCACCTGAGCAGGTGCCTTCCTTGAAGATGTTACTTTACCTTCCTTTTCTAACACCATTACAGCTACAACAGTCCAACTACAGTAGCTCAGCCCTTTCCTCCATCTCACTTGAAGTCAGTAAGATCTCATTTAGAGTCACAAGAGCAACTTATACAACCTTACACATCTGTGTTCATTTCACTCTACCTCCCATTTTCCTATTTCTCATCCCCTGACATCTGTTGGTTTCTCTGCATTCTTTTTTCTTTCTACATAGCTCTCCTCTTCTCCTGGAAAGCACTGAGGCTTAGCTTGGTGAGGTTCATGCCTGACAGTGCAGGGAGGACCCCGTAAAGGCTGTTGCTAAAAGAAAAAAACAAAACCAAAACCAATATCTCTGCAGAAACCCACTGCCCATAATTGTTTTTCTAGAGAAAAGTAAGAAGAAGCAAACAGTTAGGGTATTTTCCTTGAGTACTCTCTTGGGCACGAATTATTTCAGCTAAGGATACTTTCTGTGTCTGATAAGACTCGTTTGTCTAATGGATGTCCCTTCTAAGTGTTTGCCCAGACTTGTCTTGAACCCCTGTAAACTTACTGCACGCTCCTCACAAGCATATACTGCAAGCTGCATGGTGAACCCACCACCTTTCATTTGCTGTAGAATTGTTTGATTATGTTGCTCTGATACAGCTGTTCTTGGGTTAGACAAGTTGGTTAACAAATAATTCCCACCCACTCCTCCAGTGAACTCAAGAATTTAAAATCCCCCTCATTGGCCTCTTTTCTAAGCTGAAGCACCCCAACCCATTGAGCTGTTCTTCACAGAGAAGCTGTTCCAGACCTTGTCCTTTTTGTGAATCTGCTGCATTCCTTCCACTTCGCAGAGCTGTAGCTATGTGGTGACACTATCCATGTGGTTTACCTGGCTGCAAAGGAGAGTGTGGGGGCACTTTGTGTTGATTAAGTGACCAGAATTATGTGCATGTTTTAAAGAAGCTGGCCCTTACTTGCAAAGGCTTTTATTACGTGAACCTTTTCAGTGAAATGGCAATTATTATGAATCCTGAAAGAGGACTCTTTGCAGGTTCCAATTACAATTCTGGCTGCATCTGATTTGAATGTCATTTGCTATTTAGGGAACATTTGAAAATGCACTTTGGGAGGCGTCTTTCATTTTATTTATGGTGGATAACGTTATTTTGAATGCTAAAGGAAATTACAAAGTAATTCCTGCTTAGAATCAATTAGTTTTAATTAAAAAAATATAGGTTGTTGTATGCTGGCCACATGGTAGCTTCACTGTAGAGAGAGGAAACCAGAGTATCTGGATGCAGTGCCAGGGTGGTGTGCTTGTGCTGCTTTTTAAGTTCATCTGCACCCAGAATGACTTGGTATAGCTCCAGTGGCCTTTGAAACAGGAGATATAAGCAATCAAGTTGCAAACCAAGCAGGGTCTGCTCTGAGGAATCTCCTAAAAATGCTCAATACTTCTGATATGTGCAGATAACCTAATCAGCCAACCTGAACTAAATTATGTGCCATTTATTTTCTTTACCTGTTGGAAGTTCATCAAAGTTCAAGGGGTAAAGGCTGATGAGAATTTGGTTTTGCAAGTTGTAGTTTCAGAATTTGGGAAGTTCTGGTCAACCCAGTCATGTGCATTTGATTCAGATCAGATGCTGGCATATTGTTTTGCTTTTAGTGTAATTATCCAGATCTCGTGATGCAGGGTTTATGCTGGCTGAGGAAGAGCTTGACCTGCCATAAAACCTGCTATGTCAAGGTCTGAGCAGATTTGAGCTGCCAGCAAGAGCTTGAACTGGGTCAGTTCATTGCGTTCCATACAAGGGTCACTAGAACAGAATTCACAGTACCATGAAATGATGCCTGTAAGTGCTTGCTTGTGCTTGTGCTTGTATTTACACCTTCCTGCTTGGAAACATGTACAAGTAGATCAAAAAAAAGTGGTCTAGTGGATTCCAGCATTAAGTCAAGTGACTATTGGATTTTTTCAAGGGCTTACCCAACTCTGCTAAAAATCAGGTTGTTACACGTTAGTTCAGAGCCCTTTTGTTCAGCTTCCAATGTTTTTATTCCCTTTATGGTATTTACTGAAAGAACAAGAAAAAATAACTCAAGGTGGCATCGTGCAAAAATTACACCTTCAGAATAAGAATGCTACATTTTGGCTTTTTCTCAAACACGAGTGGGGTACCTTGCCCCCTTTTAAGTCAAGTATCAGTTTAGAAGAATAGAAAGTAAAAGAATAACGCCCTAAATCAAAATCCCATTGCAAGAAAACACTACATTGCACAATTTTCCTCCTCTTTGTGTGAGGAGAGGTGGCAAGGAGAGGTCAAGACAGGAGGATGTGAGAGAAGTTACCATGTGTGACAGATGTTAGTCATGCTGTTTGACATTCAGACTCCACTCACATGGCTTCAGTGAGGATGAGAGATGTAGAAACACAAGCAGAACTTTAAATAATTAACTTTAATTGGAAATACTAATCCAATCTAGTTTTACTTGCTTATGTAGCAGCAGTTCTTTTATTTCACTCTTCTTCCTTCTATTTGTTTGTGTTTTGGGGGGGTTGGGGGATTTTGTTTGTTTGTTTGTTGTTTTTTTTAATTTATTTGTGTGGTTTTGTTTTGTTTTGTGTTTTTTTTGTTGCTATTGTGGTTTTTTTTGTGTTTTGTTGGTTTTTTGTTGCCTTTTTTCTTTTTCTCTTTTAATGTATGTAGTATTAAGGAGTCTAGTAAATCATTTTATTTAATCTCTGGTAATATTCCTAACTTGGTTTGTAATTCAGAATCCCAAAAGCTGCTTGGCTGGGGAACTCCAGAAACACTTGGATTTATTTGAACTGTATGTCCTGGAGTCTTGCCTTGATTTGGATGATATATTTAAGCTGAAGGGAGACTGAATAAGGAGGCCCAGCCATGTGTTTTGTACAATGGATTTTGCAGGAAAAGATTTAATAAGGGAGATTTGTTATGTTTCGTTCAGTGGTGCTGTTACCCATATACCACTTTTCAAAGCCTGCATCCTTCCTGAAAGCATCTCGGTCTGCTTGTAGGCTTGTCTTGTGTTTTGATTTTTGCTTGAGAATGTAAGGCAGAGTTAAGGTTATTTATGATACTTAACTCTGACCATAGCATCTCATTTGTTGTTTTGACTTGTTCACAGGTTTTTCAGTGCCACCTCATTACTGAATCTTCTGGTTTTCTAGATGAGACCGTACTGCTCTTTTTAAGGATCATTTTTAGACAGCTATAAAGACATCTATAAAACATTTATCAGGGCATATGTGTGTGAACCAAACTTAGGCTCCTTTTCACACCAGAGTGGCCAATAATTGAAAGCTTTCCTGAATGCAGCCATGTGTGGTTAAAAGAAGCCAAAATCTAGAGCTTGTGGAGTTGATTAAAACGACATAATCAGATACTGCATTAGGCTTCATCATCCTAGTCCTCACATCCAAACTTAGAGAGAGTAGAGAATGCTTGGTCTAGGCAGCCCAGTGGTAGTGCTTCCCATGATGGGCTGACCAATGGGGTGTGCAGCAACCACCATCAACCAGGAGTTGGAAAGCCCTGCTCAGCCCCAAGGGATGCCATTTGTTTCTCTGTTCAGGCCTTCCTTCTCTCTCACTTGTTTAAACATTGATAATCTCTTTGGTACAGTGGGTATTTGTTGTTGGACTTAGCTGTAAAGCTCCCACAAAGCTCAGGGTGAAGGTAGGGAGCAGCTGGCAAGACAATCCTTTACTGGATTCATCCCTCCCTGTCTCATGTTCTTGTGCCCACTCACCTCTTTATTTTGCTTCTGTTCACTGCCATCTCTTTGGTCTCTTTATTCCACTTCCTTCTAATTTCTCTGTTCCTGGCAAGTGTCAATGCAGATTGCAGAGTTTCCACCTGCCCATGACACATGACCCTGATGGGACATGTACCTGGCCAGAAGCCAGGGTGACTTGGTACTAGGTAAGAGAGATGCAACCAGCAAAATACAGGTAATTTTTTATTTCAGGCTTCTGATAGTCAAAATGGATGAAAAATACCTTTTTTGCTTTCCCTTCCTTTCATGTAACTGAAGGGGAAGAGCAAAGCTCTGTAGGATCAGTCTCAGCTTGTCTGACCTTTGTGCCACGCTTCACCCATGGCCATCAGAGGGAGGTCCTTGGAGAAATCACAGAAAACCATGTGGCTCTTGCGAGTCCTGCCTTCTGTTGCAAATTCATGGCACCTCATGGCGTGTGCCTTCCCTTGAGCAGGACCTGAGTGACATAAGCCAATGAGGGAAGAGCCTGCTGGGATGCTGCATATTCACACTGACTCAAGTCACAATACTCAGCACCTTTCTTAGCTCTAGTCATGTGGCAATGTTAAATATGACCACAGGCAGCCATCTAAAAGATTTAAGCACATCAGGCTTTTGCCAGCCATGCAGGTGAATTAAATCTTCCCTCCCTCTCCAGCTCTCCATAGAGACCAGCTCCCTGCTGCCTAGGTTGCCAGCCAGCCACATGCTAATTGGGGCTGTCATCAAAAGAAATGAGTTTCCAGGCGAGCTGAGTTCAAGCAGGTCTGGATCTGAAGTGTGCAGCTGCCCATTCCCTTTTGTCCTGCTTCCCCTTCTGCCTTTTCATTCTCTTGCCTCTGTTTCTTTTCCTTAAAAAAAAAAAAAGAAAGAAAAAAAAAGTTTTATTTTGAAGTTATGAATGTAAATGTGTTCCCCTGAACAGGAGGGTGGAGCTCAGTATCCAAGTAACTTTAGAAAGGCACAGAGGCAGTGCAATGCCGTGCAGGGCTCTGCTGCTTGACAGGATCATGTAACACTGGTATTGGGAATCACAGGTAGGGGCTCTGTTCCTTGGCATGGAGCATCTCCGGTCTGCAGCCAGCCCTCTAGAAAAGGCTGTGAGGGAGAGGAAGCCTCTTGCAATTAACATCTCTTCCAGTTTGTCTCAGCATCCCCCCAGACAATCTCTGACTGCTCACATGAAGACTGTCTCCGATATTGTGCCCCAAACAGGGTGGGTTTCTTCTGTTTGGCTGTTGCTGTTGGTCCCCAGAGGCATCAGACCTCTGCCCTGATCATTTGCACCATCTCAGTATTTTTTCAGCACTTGATCTCTAGTTGCTGGGCTTTAATGGCTGGTGCCCTGGAGTGGTCAGAACTGATCATTACTCTTTCGGATATCCTTCTCAATGCAGTACAAATGTAATTATGTCCTCAGAGCATCTCCACTTTCCATAGCACTCCTACCACTCCCTGTTTCTCATTCTTCCAGGGCTATAGTGATGCTTCAAGTGTGATGGGGCCTTCTGTGTCATGACATGGAGCAGTCCCTTTCTAAATGCCTGTATCCTCTAGGTTTGCCTGAGACATAAAAATAACTGCACCCTGATTGTCTTGAGAGATTGAACTGAACAAAAACTCATCAGAGACTGCAGGCTTTGGGCTACAACTCTACTATCTCTGTTGACATACCCTTCATACTCTTCGGGTACCAAAGTCACCAAGTGCTGTTGTTTATCCAGATTTTCTGAACCCTGCAGCCACATCAGTGCTGTTGGCAATAGCTCATGTGACCAGATAATACAACTCCAGCTTTTAAAGAAGCTAAGTTATTCCCTATTCCTAATGTCACCTGGTAGTTTGCTCCCTAGACCTCCTGGAGATCAAAAGTGATTCCCTGTGTGTCTAGTCCAGCACAAAATGTCGAGAGAGGAAGTGGAAGGAGGCATGACAGATGGCGAGATTATTCTGTGCTTTGAGAGAGACAGCAATTACTTATTGATTAGCTCAGGGGGTGATGCTCCAGCTTTTGCAGATGACATTTGTCCGGGGGCCTCTGCTCCAGGGCGAATGCTGAGTGAGCACCTGCATCAGGAGGATGGGGTTTTCTTGGTGAGGAAAACAAAAAAACACTGGGCTTCAATCTCTCTGACGAAAATGTGAGGATTTTCACTTATCCCAGTGCTGACAGCCATGGTATTGAGAGAGTGGAGGTGAGGTGAAGTTTGTGCTCTCTTCACCCCCATGTCAGTGCAAAGGCCAAGCCATTGGTGGGGAAGAATGACACCAACAGCTCAGAGCTGCAAGCATTATATTATTTTTATGAGTCCTTTACCCCACATTTCACCAAATTTACTGAGGGCCAGACTTGGGGCAAATGGATGCAGCGCTGCCCACCTTTTGGAAACCATCCTCCCTCCCCAAACAGCTTTCACAGGGAAGCAGAGCAGGGCTTCTCCCACCATGAGCATGTTTTTTCAAAGTAGCAAAATTCATGGTTTGGGAGGTCATGAAGCCAAGCACCACCAGTGGGTTCCATTAAGGGCTGGACGATTTTATGGCCAATAATAACATTTGTAGTTATACATGCTACACTAAGATAAGGCTAATCAATTCTCATGCTTCAGGTCAGCAGATGATTGCTGCAGGGGTCAGGAAGGAATTATTTCCTCACCATTTACAGCTTTATTTAATTGGCCAGATGCATTAAGAGCCTTTTAATTATTTTTTTTTTCCTATTCTGCCTTCTGAAGCATATGGAATTAAGCACTTCCAGAGACAACACTCTGCTGGTGGGGCACCACTGCTCTTGTCTGTCAGGGCAAACCTTGCCTGTGTTAACGAACCCTTTTAATGCTGGGATTTTTGCTGGAAGTTAGCAGGGTGGGGGTTTCTTATTCCAGAAGGGGGTATTTCATTACTGCTTACTGATAAGTTAGAGGAAAATTTATTTGGTTCTTTACAGTGATTCCTGTGTGCAGGACCTGCTCTCATTTGTGATTGAAGCTGGATGGGAATTTTCCACTGCAGCGCTTGTTACATGGGCATAGTAATTTCTGTGTTTTTTGTTTTCTAGCTGACACTTTAAAGAAAACAAACAAAACTCACAAAAAATCCCACCACCACAAGCCCAAACAACCAGAGTAAATCCAAATGGAAGAGATTTGTTTTGAGTCGGGTCAAATTCTTTGCTTTAAGTGAACTGAAGCCTGCAGTTAAGAGCAAATGC
>VWZY01006281.1:83544-102783 GCA_013399075.1 Chloroceryle aenea
AAGAGCAAATGCAACACTGGAGAGCTTCTGCCAGGGCTGGTTTGGAGGAGCTGTAATGGAGATGCTCTGTTCCTTGGCATAGGCTGTCCTCTTTAGGGTGAACTTATCTTCATTGTGCTCTACTCTCATGCTGCCAGCCAGAGGAAAGAAGAAAGGCGCATCCTGGAAAATACAGGCTGAAAATCCCAAACTACCTTTCATTCCTATAATGCCACATGACTTTGCAGAAACACACCCTATACAAGTCCAGCTCTGAAATGATCTTGCATCATCCCAATTGAAGATAAAACTGAGTTTTTCTTGATTCTATTCTGAGTCTCACTTTGTGGAAAACTCCAGTACGTATGTCTGAGTTGGTTAAACAAGCTGTGTCAGTGAGCTGTTTCGGCTCCTTGTATCCTTTCCAGCTGCTGGCTGGGGCTGTGCAGGTTATAAGCCACCTCTGCTCCAGCCTGGGATTTGTCCTAAAGCATCATTCCCTTTCATCAGGAAAGAAGACATCTGCTGTCCATTTTAATAAAAAAAAAATATATATAATGCTTTTTCCTCTTCAGAGGAAGCCTGCAGAAGAATTTTTAATTTCAGAGGCTTTCCATTGCAAACTTGCCTATTCCAGGGAGTATTTTTAAAAATTAATTTATTCATTTGATTAAAACAAAACAAGCAGCAAATCTGGGATGTTTAAAATATTCTCTTTAATTTACAGTCTCCAGTTGCTGTGAGGGACTTACAGATGAGCTGGTTTGTCCTGGTTCAGACTGGAGCACCACAATTCTTGGATCAAACTTCCTTTTTTTTTTTCTTGTTGTTTTTGAAAATTTTAGGAACATCTGACTTTTGAGACATGAAATATCTCCCCTGCTTTTGCAGGACAGTAACAATATGTGCTTCCCTAATTTGACACGTTTCTTTTAGTAGGCAGGAAAGCTCCAGGCAAAGCCTGGTACTGGCTTTTGTGTCTGACAAGTGTGCTGCATCATTTGATCCAGTCTCCCTGATTTTTAGCTGCTTCTGGCTTCTCTTTCTCCCTTTTAGTGGCTTTCTTAGCACAGCAGCATCTCTAGAAGGGGGGTCCTCCTCCTGCCCTAGGGCAGTGAAGTTGCTGGTGGGAAATCTGCCCCAACCTCTCCTGCTTTGTCCTCATGCAGAGCTCATTCTGGAGTAAAGGCGAGGTGCCTAATGAGGTGATTAGAATAATGAAGCAACGATGTGATCCCCTGTGTTGCTCACCCTGAGACTTTGGCTGAGATGACCCCAGAAAGACCGGAGGTTGCAGCAAGGTAAGAAAGAGGAGGGGTTGGAGTGAGGATGGGGAGCCATAGCTGTGATGCTAAGGAAGATCTTAACTGAATCTGGGGTTTGTCTCCCCTTGAGACTGTTTCCAACTTGTGTAAATAATTGCTCTCATTCTGTCTGCAGTGGAAGAAACTCAATTTACTCCTGCTTCTTAAAATCCAGGACACAGGGAGGGTGAAGGACTGGGGTCTTGCAGGGTCTTGTGGCCTTTCCCGCAACAGGATGGGGTGAGGAGTCTCCATCTCAGTTCTGCAACAAATGCTTCCTGCAAAATTTCATTCATCCTATCTATGGAGAGATAGAGAGGTACAATGAACTCTGCAAAAACTCCACATTGAGGGCAAAATCTATATTTATTTTACTTATGAGAGTCTGCTGCAGGATTTGACTTTCCAAAGTGGCTTGGTCAGGATGGAAAGGGTAGCAGGCAACTCGAAGTGTACAGGATTTTAACAAGCAGGAGAGCATTACAAGGGCATTCTCCTAGCTGAAGGCAAGACCCTGCTGGGCTGCTATGCTCCAGCAACTTGCAGGGAAGGCACATCCTTCTGTCCAAGCTTCTGTCTCTGCCAGTGTCAGCATCAGGACTTTAAGTGCACTTATTGTCAGGGAGTATCTCTGAGGGGGAGATACAGAAGGGGTTTTAGATTCAGAAGTGGTGCCTGGCACAGCAGTGACACAAGCTCAAGCTGTCTCCCTGAAGCTGTTGGAGCTGCTGGGCTGTGTCTTGTTCTGCAGAGGTCACATCACTTCTTTTTAACAAGAGATAGCAATAAATTAATGGAGGATTATTAATTAGTTTAATTGTAAAATTTTCATGAATCATCACCTTCTTTCAAAGTCTAATCACTCACCTTCTCTGATCAATTAGACAGTACCAGTCAATATTTTAGCCTTTATCAATACCAAGGTGGGAGCACCATGGTTTGTGTGTTGGGCTGGAATAGCGTAGACCAAGAAATCATTATTGTCATTGTTTTAATATAGACTGGGAAGGATGGGGTTCACCTGCTACAACTTGAACCTACAAAAAATGTATACAGAACATGGCAAATTAATTCTTTCAGTTGTGATTTGCTGGGCAGACAGGGCTGTAGGGGTACATTTATTTACTGCCTGGTCAACACCTCCTGCAAAAAGCTCTACTGGGTCTATGGGTGGGGAGATCCTGGCAGGGTTTCAACCACTGTAGCCTCAGTTCTGCCCTGTTTTTGAATCAGGTGTTCAAGTTACAGCTGAGTTCTCTTTCAGTACAGCTATCTAAATGGGAGAGAGGGAGATTTACACCTGTTCTCATAATTGGAACAAATCTGCTATTACTGATGTAATGTTGAAATTTTAAAGATGCAAGTCAGTTCTTCACTTTGATACTGACTGTATGGAGGGGAGAAGCAATATGACTCATAATTGCAAACAAATTCTCTATTTCCTTTAATTGTTTCCTTAACTTGATTTACTTTCAAATACTGTGTGGATCATTTGTTTATTTACTCTCTGTTTGCATTGCTATCACTCTTTCTGCCTTGCTGATGAATCATATTCATAATTTCTTTCCAGTTTGTGGGGACAGATACAGTTGCTTGTAATAGCACCTTGCTTAGAAAAGGAGCTTCTGGTGAAACAGCTAATATCAATTTAAAACAGCTTAAGTGATTTATAGGGAAGAAGCTGAAGCAAACACCCTATGAACATCCTTTCAAGAGCACAGAGGAAAATCTAAACAGGATGAAGTAAGTTTGTAGATAGGAAAAGGAAAAGATTGCGCCAATAGATATATCTGGGGAAATAAGAAAAGCTGTTGAGAACTAAGGCCATGTCTTGCTTTGGTCCTTTAGATCATCAAGGCTCCTGTGAAATACTCCAGAAGAATTTCGATATGGTTTGAGGACTTCACTTGGTGATTTAGGCTTAACTAGAAGGTGGCATTAGTGATACAGCTACAGTGTCTGCATTACCCAGTTAACAGACAGAGCTGCATGTATATCTGTGTGTGTGTGTTGTGATGGCAGGGAAATACAGGCATCCATGTGAGGCTGCTGCTAGCCTGGCCTTCTTCAGTATCCTTTTGCTTCTCTTCTATGGTGCTGCTTTTTTACACATCGTAGGTACATGGCGAGAGAACCCTGTATGGCTTGAAGATGTTTCTCCAACCTCCTGCTTCTGTAGCTAACCAAAACCCCACTTGCTAGCTTTCTCTCCTTTGCTACATCCAGGGATCCAGCCAGGTGTCTTTCTTGTTCAGCTGTGCACCTGATTCTCCCCTTCTTTCCTACCTATTGCAATAGCATTTCTTCTTCCTGTGGAGCTGTTGGACTCAGCTACAGCCCATAGCTACTGTCCTCCTTTGCCCATGCTCATTGAAAAGGAGGCTGTAACAGCTGGTTTAATTTCCTCAGATCGAGTTTCAGTTTACTGCCTCTCAGCTTCAAGGACTCTGCTCTTACCTAAATCTAAACTAACTGGTTTCTGGCCAAGACTTGAGATCTGTTCTCTATCTTATTTCACATATACTTTTTTTGTAATGGTTTGTCTCTGGACAATTTTAACTTTTAATTTTGCAGTGAAAATTACCTAAACTGGCTGAAATATTTCAAAGATTACTTGTTGACTGTAAGCCAAAGCTGGGAGCTACCTTATACAGATGTTCCCTAAGTGTTTTCTTTGGGAATAACCATCCCAGAAGCTGGTCTCGGAGGAGGATCATGGCTGAGAGTTATCTACAGAGGTTTTTAAGAAACACAAGACTTGCACTCAAATTTCAGTTCAGATAAAACATGCCGACTGAAGTGTATCTTTCCCTTGTCACTTCTGCAGAGAAAGATTTTATTAACACCAATCGCATGGAAACCGGGGTCGGCCACAGTGCCCCCGTGTAGATAAAAAGACATTAACGCACTTAGGCTGTGACAGTAAAGAGTGGCTGGTTTTATTTTATGTTCCTTTTGACTCCAGTGGGAGTGTTTTTGTGAGTGGTGCAGGACTTTGGGGCTGAGTTCAATGACAGATCCCTCTAGCAAAAATATCTGGCAGAAAGGCTGTGAAGGAGCAGCCTGTGGCATGTAGTATTGGTGGCAAGATCTCAAGTGACTCGGCTATACGGCAGCGTGAGTAAGTCGTGAGGACCTGAGGATAGCTGGAAATGGATGAGGGATGCCAGATCTGAGGATGCACAGATGATCTCAGGCAAATCCTGCTCAGATGCCTACCAAGCATTGATGGCTGAATGCTGGCATACCCTGTGGCAAAGAACTGGGAGTATGTGCAGGGTTTTTTCTACCTCTCACCTGCCAGAGCTCAAACTATGGTCATTTGTGCTTTGTGTATCCTGGTCTTCTCTTGCAAATTAATTTTTCACTATGTCAAATTATTGTTGGAGTCAGAGATGAGCTTTAGTCTGACCCAAGCAATGGATATGGAAAGCTTTGGGAAAGGACTGTCTGTGATGTGGGAACACACATCCACATCCTGGTCCAGAGTCCTGCATCCATTGTGTTTTCTCTCACAGGGTCCCTGAGCAGAAGGACTGTGGTTCTTGTGGAAGGTGCAGGTTAGGAAAGGACACTTCCTAGTGCTGTGATCCTGTCCTCAACACGGCGTCATGCTGCTGAGGCTTTCTCTTTTTCAGACTCAATTGCAAAACTCATCTCATACCATAGGACAGTGTTGTTAAAAAGGCTGAGGTTTTAAAGCTCTGCTGCATGCATTGCTCCTGCCTGGCACAGCCAGCTGTGATGATGGATGTATCTCTCAGTCCTCAGCAGGAATTGTACAACACTTCATGACTGCGCTGCCCGATCGATTAGTACATCTCCTTCAATCAAGCAGACTATTTTGTGTGAGCCTCACTCTGGCTTCCTAAGATGTGGGCTTCAATCTGCCTGTGCATTTTGCAGAGCTTGGGCCACCTCCTGGCTGAAGGTGGTGGGGATTGCTTCTGGAAAAGCTTTCTCCTTCTGGGTCATCTACTTTGAAGCTTTCTAATAAATAGGCTGCTCAAAATTTTTTGATATAAAGGTCAACATCCTCTGATAGACTGAAGGATTTTAAGATAAGTGGAGGAAATGGCATTGATAGGCTGATTCTGATAATGATACTAATCTTGTATCTGATCTTTGATAATGATACTAACCCCATCAGTGTACTGCTCATATCCCTGAAAATGTGGCTGGTAATTTTTTTTGCCAAAATCGATGCCTATTAGCACAAACTAGCTTTACAGGAGACTTTAGCTTCTGCCACATGGAATGCAGAAAAGGAAGCTTGAATTGGGTTTAGGAAAAAAATAGGTCAGAGCAAGTGCTTTTGGCTAAATATGGTCACAACCTCCTGAGTCAGCTTTCCCAAACATGTTATGTGTTTTCTAATTATTGTATTGATGAGTACACATTTGACATACCAGTCAAAATACATTTATGGGTGGAGACTCTCTTGTTTTGGCAAATATCTTCAAATGCTATACATTCTTTTCTTCAGGAAGAGGATAACAGGGACAGACTTTATGGGTGCTACTGAGGAAGCCTGAGCCTTAGGAAGCTCTGTGCTTTGGTAAAGGTGAGAAGCATTTCAGCATAGGGCTGCGCTGCACACTTCTAAGCTGTGGGCAATGGATTTTGAGGTACCTTTCATGCTGTATGTGTTGAAGAAGGTTTCTGGCCATTGTGGTGTGTTTGTTTTTTTTTATTTGTTTGCTTTTGTGGGTTTTTTTTGTTTGGTTGGTTGGGAGGTTTTTTGTGTGTTTTGTTTGGTTTGGCTTGGCTTGGTTTGTTTTTTGTTTTTTGTTTTTTAGAAATGCTTGAGAGAGTGCAAAAGGAAGTCTGTTAGGACTGAGGACGTTTATCTGTCCTTGAATCCTGATGGGCACTTACAGTGTCAGGGATGTGAGAGAATGGATTTGGACCTTTTCAGGCTCAATGGCAATGGGACCTTGATGTCCAAGGCTGGATGCTCACTGTTAAAAGCAAGGTTGTGCTGTGGCAGGGAACAAAAGCAGTAAGCTTTCCTCCTGAGACATGCTCACTCTAGTCTGGCTGTGGTTGGGTTTCTGTGGAGGTGAGGGTGGTCCTTTCTGTCCCCATCTCAGAGCTTGGCTGGTCTGTAAAGGGATCAGACGCCTGGGGACAAATAGGAGCATAAATGTTGGAAACCTTTTTGTCTTGAATATTTCTCCTCTGCTCCTCATTGAAGTGAAAAACTGCTCTCATTTACCCTGGTACAAAGCAAGAGCATCTCTTTGGCTTTACACCAGTATAACAGATGGAAGACTGTGGTCTGTAATACTGAACTGGTGATGACATTGCAATTCCTGTGGCAATCTTTAAGAGCTTCCCAAGACTGGTATAGGAAGAAAGTCTACCTCTGTAGACCATGACATTAGCTATGTCAGCACATAGTTGCACAGCATACATGAGTCTGATGTCCAGAGAGAAATGCACAGAACACACAGTGTGTTTGGAACTCCTTAGAGGACTCTGCCAGCAGAGCTCTGCAGCACCCAAGAATTCTGTGGGAGACCAGAGATGGTAGGGCCTGGTTTCCAGTGTATTGGTGTTCTGCGTGGTTTACTGTATTTTGTGAATGCTATTTAAGTTTTTCCCAAGTTAGGGTGATACATAGTCATCTAAAAGGTCCTCTGGTTTCTAATGTGATATAGAACATCAATTTTTAGGTAGAGACAGGTAACTTGCAGTTTTCTTGTCCTCTCTCTAAATGCCTTTTTGTTGGTTGGTGGTTGGTTTGTTTGTTTATTTGTTTCTGACTTTGTTTTTTGGTGTTTTGCTGTTGTGGTTTTTTTTTCTTTTTTGTGGTTTGGGGTTTTTTTGTTGGTTGGTTGGTTGGTTGTTTTTTTTTGGGTGGGTTGTTTTGTTGTGTTTTTTTTTTTTATTTTCCTCCAAAAGCTCCACGTATGTCATTCTCAGAATATGGCTTATGAGGGCCTGCTTTCTCCTCTTCACAGTTTATGTCTGTGGATTATCATACACTCACCATGGTCTCACAGCCTTTATTCTCCTGGCCTATGATCTATCACAGGCATGCACTGAAAGCTGATTAACATCTCTCATCAGGTGGATCACTTATTGTTCTGTATCTGGCTCAAACCAAGGGGCTGTAGATGTTGGATTTCTTTGATAAGGTGCCAAAGTGACGTTCTGATATCTGAGCCAAAGCACTGAGTAAATGCTTTTCTCATTCCCACCATGGTAGACTCCCAAATCCCAGTAGAAGCAACTTATTTCTATTAGCTGCTTGCTACCAATAATGATCTGCCCTACTAGAAGACAGTTTGTTTTCCTTGTGTTTGTTAGGCTCTTGCTACAGACTGCTCCCTGCAGAGAGAAGTAAAAAAGTCCTTTCAGGTGACATTTGCAGAAAAAAATTCAATTGTTTATCAACATCTCAGCAATGAATAAATGCAGCGATAGGTGAAACTGTCTCTATCAGAGCTGAACCTCGATTGCTAAGTAGCCATCTTTTTTTGCTAATGCCACTTGTGTTTGAAGCTTGGCTGTTTCTGTGGGGCTAAAGTATGCATTTGGTCTTACAAGTCCTCAGAGTAGCAAAGAGTTGGGTTGTGCTATCCTGAGCCCTTCCTTTCCTTGGGAGGGTGGTTTTTATTGCTCTGTGACTATTCTCTCTGATCTGTTGCTCTCTGATATCTAACTGAGAGGGCTCTTGGAGACGCCTGCACATGTGGCCAGTTAGCAGTCAGGAAGGTATCTGTCTCTGGGTATTTCTACACCAAGCCACATTTTCATAGTAAAGAGGTTCACCGTGGGACAAGATACTTTGTTTCCTCTCCTCGGAAGAATCCAACGCCTGTTTTGAAGTCTTAAGTGAAGTAGTGTCTGTTTGTCTATCTTCACTAAGCCCCCTTCCTTTCTGAAGTGCCCATGTTATATTTTTCCTTCGGATTCTCTTGGCATCCTGGGCTTGGTGCTGGTGAAGATGGACATGGAGGAGGACCTCTTACAAGGCTTGGGTGTTCCTGCTATGGATGTTGATGACCTTGCTTTCAGCATGCCATACTAGTTTCCATGCATCTGTTGCTGTTTTCCTTCTCTGCTGCCTCTAGCCTGTTGGTGGGCACAGAGCGGCTCCCTTGGCCTGGGATATCTTCAGGTTTTCACTCTTGCTTGAAGCTGTTACTTGATTCTCATTGAATGAGGGAACTTAAAAATGGCCCCATTTGCACAGAGTTCCTAAGCCTGAGCTTTGCCATTTAATCAACAGTGAAGTCTTGTAGTGACTACCATGTGGCCAAGGTACCCCCTCAAAAAATACAGCTAGGAATGGAAGAGTTAACGTCAGCAGCTCACAGACACACTGGAGAGTTACATCATGTTGCTGTGGAAACTAACTTTCTGAAACCACAGTGATGTATGGTAAAGCTTTGGGTCAGCGGGTAATAAATTCTGTTTAAAAAGTGATTTTTTCCCCATCTGCTGATGTAAACATCATTAAGAGAAATGACGGCTGAGAGATGGATTTCTTTTTATATCAATTTTCAGACAAAGAAAATAATTTTTTTATAATAAAAAAGTTGCTGGAAATCACAGAGTGCTATAAATAATAAAATAAAGAAAAAGCACCAGTGATGGAACAGAAATTTTCCCTGGTGATTGGTTTACAGCTTTCTGTGATTTAATGGAAACTTGCAGTTGCCTGTGGGAAGCTGTGGCAAAGCCCTGGCCAGGCTGCATAAGCCAATGCTTTGCAAATTGTAGCCTGAATCTCAAACTTTGAGGACTTCGGACCATCACTGTCCTATAAGTCCTCTGTCATCTGCATTTTCTTGGCCTGCCTGTTGCCATTGAGGGGGCATGTTTCTTACATGCCTGGGTCAGGGTCTGCCATGATGCCATTGGGATGCTTAGTAAGATGTGGGGGGTTTGGGGTTTGGTTTTTGCCCTTCAGGACCCAGGGAGTCTGGAGTGAGGCAGCAAAATGAGTTTGGTATACACAAATCAGTGTGACAGTCCCAGCTAACTGCAAGTGTGCTAGTGGGAATGCAGACAAAGGTGTCATTGTGATTAATGGGGTAATTAATAAGCAATTAATGTGCTTTAGAGCATGGCTATACCTCTTATCCCAGCCATCTACTGAGCACTGATGATCCACTCTCTCTGACAACCAGGGTTCAGTGCAGCTTGGGCTGATAGAGATGATGCTTCCAAATCTCCTCCTTGATGCCACCAAGAGGATCCTTGTGCAACTCTGCATTGATGCAGCAGGTAGTCTGCTTTGGAGGGAAGGAAAGTTGTTGTGGATTTTTTTTGTTCGGTTTGGTTTTGTTTGTTGTTTTTTTTTTCCCTAACTGATGGGATTTAAAATGATTCAGTGCAATGCCCTTGAAACAAGTGCTCCCGCAATGTCCTTCTTTGGCAGCCTCTCGACTCACATTCCCAGACCCTCTGAAAGCTGACCCATGTGCAGATACCCTGCCTGGCATCACAAATTCACATTTGCCTGACCTACAGCATTGCTCTCAGCTCCTCCTTCTGCCTTATTGCTCTACCAGCTCAGTCTTCTTTTTCACATGCCCCCAGTTGCCTGTCTTAGCCTGGTTCTCCATCACACATGGGTGGGTTCACTAAATCGTATTAAAGCCTATCAAGATGTTACACTGATGTCTAGCAAGAAGTGTATTTTCTCTTTCATGGTCAAATTACGGAGTCTAATTTAAATATTTTTTTCTTTTGTTCTGAAATGTCCCTGTGAAACCATTACAAAGCTGTTTACATATTTTGAGGTGATTTTGGCATTTAAAAGCAATTGGAATATAAGAGAAACTTCTAAGTGAAAAGCTGTTTTAGAAAAAATATCAAAGTATTCTATGCCCTCAAAATAATAAAACATGATGTTTTGATGTTATCAAAACACTCAGGTCATTTTCTCATTTGGAAACAAGAACGTGTTGGTATTGATGTGCTCAGGTGAGTTGTCTCTCTTGCAAGAAATCAACATTCTCTTGATGGAAAATCCCCAAGCAGCTCTGCTAAGAGTAGCCAGACCTTACCCACTCGTCAGCCTCAAGGCTTGTGCTCTATGATCAATCCCAAAGGCTAATAATTAATTGGTGTAGCTACTTCATAGATGGAGATGGAATACAATAGCGAGAAAATAATACTACTTCAGTTGTGAGTGATGGGGTAGCCACAGAGGGCATCCGGGGCTTGCTGAAGCACTCGAGTACCTTAGAGGTTATGAATGTTATAATGCAGTGTAATAAATGAAGAAATTAATGTAATAAAAAATGTTGACCAGGTCAACAAGAGGCAGCAGATACCACAGCTCTGACACAGCAGAGATGGAAAGTTTTGCACTTTGTCTTAGACTACTGGAAATATTAGCAGGAACAAAGGCTCACTGGTTGCTTTTAAAAAGCAGAGAAGAGGAAAAATGGATGTGCAAGACTGCAAGAAACCTCATCCCCTGAAGGCCAACCCATGTGTGTCATCTGAGCTTGGCGTTTCAGGATTTTAAGTAATTTAAGCTGCATCTGAAGACCAGGTGCATCTCTGGGGAGCTGCCTTTGTGCTGCTCGGCAGTCTCTGTCCCTCCATGGGAGAGATGCTCATTCAGGAAAACTCTTCTCTTGAGCGCTTGGCTGGATTCACTGCAGGTTGGACTTGGCCATAACTGTGGAGACGGGGTTGACTCGGGACCACAGTGGTGGCCTTGCATGGTATTGGAAGGGTTCCTTCTCCATTTGCAGCCTTGTTTGCACCTCCAGGTATGGGGTAACCCCCTTGTCCTGGGAAGCTCTCCTCAAACTGCTTGTATTTGTAAGTGCACCCATAATATTTTGTTTCTTGGGCCCAGCCTGGCATGGGGATATTTTAAAGGCCGCTTTTAGCCTGCCTATCTTCCAACACAGCTTGCCTACTCAAACCAACCCTTTCATGTCATCATTTACTGCTACTCCAATATTTGTGTCAGCTGTGATCTTTGCTGGCAGAAAGCTCATATTTTCTCTTCCAGATTGCTGAGAAAATTCTCCAGCATCCTTGGGCTGAAAGCAGAGCCTTCCCTGGACCCTGCCTGAGCTCCCATTTCTCTCCGGAGTGAGGCATTGGTAGCCTCCTTCACTTTAGCGAGGTTAAGATTTCAAGTCAAGGGACCCCCAATTATTTTACTTACTTTTTGCCTGCCCAGCAGAATTACAGGATGTGTGCTGGGGAAACTGTTTGAGCTGTGGTCTTAGCTTGACAGCAGTGACGCGAGGGCAAGTGATCTCTCTGTCAATGCACTGAAGGCCATCGTGTGCTATTGATTTTTTTTTTTTTTAAAAGCAGAACGCTTCATTCAATGCAGTGCAAAACTGCTTTAAATATTAATGCTTTTCCCCTCTGCCTCCCCCTCTGCCCCATCTCCTTCTGTTCTGCCATGGGTTCCCCAGACTGCTGGACAGCTGGACAGTGTTCTCACCAAATGATTAGTGGGCTGAGGACAGTGCATAAAATACTTGGCAGTGCCCCTTTTACGTGAAAACAACTTGACTTTTATTGCCAGTGCTGGAAGCACCTACAAACATAGACTTAGCATCAGCCTCCAGGCTTAAGATACAGCTGTTATATTTTTCTTTTTTCCTTTTTTTTTTTTCTTCTCCTTTGCACTTAATGTAATGCTTATTTAGGAACTGCAGCCATCTGTGTCTGCTATGGATGGCACTGTTAAATTTGCTATTGCTTTCTTTCCCCTGGTTTGATGAGACTCCAAATGCATAGAAAATTTCCCAGGACAGAAGAGACTTTCTTTGATTGTTTTTTTCATTCCCTCTGAAAGACATTGTTCACTGTGCTCTTTCTCTGCTGGGAAAAAGTGATCAGTTGGAGAGCTGAGGATCCTGCTTTGTGTTGGGTTAACAAGGTGAGTTTGTGAAAAGCTGGCCAGAAAAAAAGAAATTAGAGGTGGTGGCTTTATCTGCAAATAAAAAGGGAGGGAAGGAAGAAGGGCTGGGACTTGAGCCCTTCCCATTCCTCCAAGCAACCTGCAATTGATGGTGAGATGATTCACATGGGAATTGGGACAGTTGCAGTACTTCAGGGAATTTTTTTAGTGTTTTTCAAGTGGAATAATTTTGCCTCAACAGATGGACAGGGACCTATCCCAAGTTGGCAATCTGGCGCCCAGCATGCACAGCGGGAGGCTGTGGCACAGCTCTGTTCCAGCCAGGCAGAGCAAGGACAGGCGTGTGCCTTTGCCATCAAGCACTTGGCTATTTTCGTTAAGCGAGGCAGAAGTTAATTTCTTCTTGGTTTGTTGCTGAGTTGCTTGCAAATGGCTTGTGTTCACCCTTGTGAGGAAAGGTAAATCTTATATGTATGAAGAGAAGAAAAAAATCTCTCATTTGGACAAACCCTCCAGAAAGAGCTGTTCTCGATAGACCTCCCCCAGTCCTACAAGTCATTTACCTTTTAATCCTCCTCTGTATGTTTAGTGTTTTCTCTGTCATCTGCTCCTTTCAGCTCCCCTTCATGGGAACCATATCTCCTCTTTCCATCCTATGGCCTCTACTCTGCTGATTGTTCTCTTAATGGGAAGGTTAAAAACAAGTTTATCTGAAAACACTTTTCCATGTTATGCAGAATTATGCAGTCCAGACATCAGGCAGTGGAGGTGCTGCTTTATGGTTTATAGAGGCTGAGGAGGTGGGTCATGTCTGACAATAAAACCTTTTGACTGCATCAGTTTGGGTACCCAGGGCCGTATCTCGGCCCCTGTCCATAGTCCTATTACAAAGCAAGTTCTCTGCAAGCTATCTATTTGAAATGACCTTACTATCTTGCAGGATTGGGATGAGATGTTGTTGAAAATGATGGTAATTGGCTCAGTTCAAAACCATGACAGGGACTGCTGCAGTCATGAGATGGTGGAGCTGGTCAAGTTCCAGATGTCAGGAAAGTTGGTTCAGCTTTCTAGGATACCTGAAGATCCCTGTGTGCCTGAAGTCACAGACTTGCTGGAAGATTATTAGCTGCTAATGAGACTTTTACTGATGCCTCTCCATCCTTCAAATCCAGGCAGTCAGGAGCATATGATCTCTGGGATGTGCCACCAGCATCCTGAAGCTCCCATATCATGTTTGGCTCCCTGAGCTGGTGGTGTGGATTAGTACCTGCAATGCTGAAGGTACACACACCCCATTAGCACTCAAGAGCCTTGAAATTTGGTTTTGCAGCTGTCAGCATGATGAATGGTTGTTATGTTTTATTTCTTGCTTTATCAAATACTAATTATGTATATGATAATTCCAAGCACCATGGTTACTTTTGGCTCATTTGTTTTTCATTCTCTTAAGACATAACAGGGGGTATTTCTATCTCCCCAACACTCCCATTCTTGAAATTCTGCTTTAATTGTTTCTCTTTGGCTTTTACTTATGGTTTCCTGCTCCGAATGGGTCAGTGTATTGATCCTGCACTTTGATAAGGTCAGCAGAGATCAGCTGTGACATTTTGAAGAGATTTGCTCCTCCCCCAATGGGCTTAATCATCAAAGAGTTTTATGGGAGACAGGGCAGGGGAGAGACTGAATTTAAACTCTTACATATGTTTGTTTAGGCAATTCTGCAAGGCTGTGAATAGCAATATCACTTAAGAGACTAGAGCATCCAATGTGCAGGTTATGAACTCTGTATAACCATCATAACATAATTTCATTTTACCTCCATGTGTATGACCCATGTTACAGCAGAGGCTGTCCAGGTAACTGGGTGAGGTGGCACTAAATGATCCCACAGGGTCCAGAGAAAGGTTATCCCAACTCTTCACTTTTCACACATCTACAAACCCTACGTGGTGCCTCCAGCATGGTGTCTCCAGCCACAGCTAATCTCTGATGTTTCAGAGGAAGGTTACCAAAAAAAAAAAAAAGAGAGAAAAAAGAAATAACAGACAACATCTGCCTGGCCAAATGAGCCTGGCAGGGGAAAATAAATAAATAAATTCCTTCCTTATGTCTGCAGGCAACCAGCTGAGGTCTTGGGGAATGAAGCTGGACTACAGCAACTGGCTTAATGAGGAGCTCCAAGGCTAATCAGCAGATAACACAGAATTTCCTGTTCTTGTCACGGCTGAAGGGAGAAGGAAGGGAGCAGAGGCATGGGGGTATACCCTGCACCATCCAGTCGAGCTCCCTCTGAGCCTGGGGTTTGGACTTTCTCCCAGAGCTGGATTAAAACCTAGCTGTTCAAGAGTTATCTACTGCTAGGCTAACAACGTCAAATGAGGAGGATCCCCACCCTTGTGAGGTGCCCCAGCATTCAGTTTCCCTCCCTGATGGGAAATTGCACTGTATTTTGGGATTTAGCTGACCTGAACTTCCAGGCATTGAATCTCTCCATGTCATTGTCAAAAGCCTGGGAAGTCCTCTGCAACCCAGGATATTTCCACGTTTGAGATGTTTAGACAACTTGTGATCTCTTAAACAACTCTGACAAACTGAACAAGCTGAGCTGAATTAGGACTTTTCCCAGCTCTCAGCTATGTGTCTGACCTCCAGCTGTGTGCTCTCTGGTGTCTCCCCTCCCTTTGTGGACACCAAGGGCTGTGGAACAGTCTGTGGGAGAGCAGGTGGTGAGAGAAGGCTTGCTGCAAAAGCTGCTTGCACGTGGTTGAATCTTCAGCAGCTTTTTTGTCACCCCCGAGTCCTGCTTGGCCAAGCCCTCAGGTAGTGGCTTCACAGGGTGAAGCAACTGATACTGAGCCCAAACCTACAATGTCCTACTTTCACCTCACATGGTCCAGCAGGCATGCTTGCCCTTAGCCCCACAGCTCTCCTGGAAGAGGATGTGTTGATACCCCCTACATCTGAATGGCTCATGAGATTGCTGAAGAAGGGATAGTTGTATTTCCTGCCTAACGCATCCCCATATCTTCTGGAAAAGCCCTGTAAATGCAGAGTTATGGTATGCTCTGCACAAGGGCGCTCTGAGCCTTTATTTAAAACATTAGATGGGTGTATTTTTTTCCTGTGAAGTCATGTAAATGTGGGTAAAAGACAGGCAAAATGAAGGGTAACAGAGGGAGCAAATGAAAATGGCCAGGGAAAGCCCAATCCTGTCCCTGATTAGGTGAATATTCCCTTACTGCATGGAGCACCTTTAGTCCTTGCTGCAGACAGTGCTTTCTGAGGTAATTTCTCACATTGTAAGTAATTTGCATTCCTAGTTCCCAGAGGTATTACCTTGCATTTGGTTGCATCAGAATGTATTTTTTCCACAGGAACATACTTATGAAATGTAGTTCAGGGATGAGCAGGTCGTGGTCACGGGACCACATACAGGTGAACAAAACAGCCTGTGTGTTATGTCATCTGTTTCAACCATGTACGAATGTTTATCTTCTTGACTTGCTTGGTCACACAGACCAGGAGGCTCCCTGTCAGGGGTAGACTCTGTTGACACCTGATGGGATAGGGTGACAAAAATGTATTTAGTAGCTCTATAATGGGCCATGAATCCTGCCCCTTTATCTGATCCCATTTAGCCTACTCTGTAACCTGGCCTGTTCTCATCATTACTTATTGCATGACCTCTCTTTCTGCTGTCTATAAACGTTCCCAGAAAAGAGTATCACTCCAGCAAATGGTGGATAAAACACTGAATGATGTGGACAGAGAGCAGAGCATTGGCATTGATCTAAACTGCCTCGAAGTCCCTGCTGATCCCACAGCAAAAGCTTTTTGTTGATATATTTAGACTAAGAAGTGAGACCATAAAGTTTTCAGGATATCCCAGGCAATGGCAGAGCAATTCAATCAGGCTCTCTTATCAGATTATCTCTGTCTTGCTTATCTTTCCCTTCTCTTCTCCATCAGGGTAGGAAATGCCTTCCCTAAAGTGTTGGTTACGCATTGCTATAATGGGTAGCTGCAGCCTTTAGCAGAGTAAGCAGATACAAGACTATGAGGTAACTTAAAAATTCAGCTGCTTAATGCAACATCTGGTCTCCAAGTCCTCCAAAGCTCCACTCCTGCACACACTTGTGCATTTGGGCTCACCATCAGACTCCCCAGATGTGTTTCTTGCCTGTCCTAGGCACACAGGCTTCTTTTCCATGGAAGATTTCCAACATACCAGTCTCTGAAATGCTCTCTGCTGCTGTTTTTTGTGGAAGCACCAGGGAGACACCTGTCAGCTTGAGCCCACAGAGGGACACTAAGGGTAGGTCGTTTACTAAAAAGTCACTTTAACTAACTTTTTCTCACCTGGGTTTGGATTATCTTGAGGAACAGAATAGTTTTGTGGTCCCAGTCCTATCCCTGCAAATCCTGTGTAGCTCAGTGAAGGTAGAGCAGTGTGATACAGCAGAATCAAAGGTCCCATATATGCTGGGATGTCACCATGCAGACGATTAGGTTTTGTGCCATACTCAGGTTACTGCTTTGCACATGCTATTTCCAGACAAGAAACAATAGCTCCAATAATGTTTAGATAATGTTTAAGTAACTTTGAAGATTGGAGATGAGATCCTTAGGCCTTGGAGTGGATGGAGCAGGACAGCAAAGTCCTCTGAAGTGGATTTGAGCTTATATAGGTGCCCTGTTTCTGATTCTGAGTATTGTGTGAGTTAGAGCAGGCACAGGGCTCCCATTATTAAGAGTTTGAGGTACCTCGGTAATATCATGCTGAAGGGTGCTGCCTGGGCTGTGATGGTACCCTGAGGCCCCTCAAGGACCTTCCTACATGTGGCACAGTGCTGGCTACATTGTCAGCAAGATGCAGGATGAGACTTGAAACACCTTGGGAAGACAGTTTACTAAATGTGGCTTGTGGTTCAGTATCAATTGGCCTGTTGATATCTTTTTACCAAAAAGCATCTGCAGGCAGGCAACTGAGATCCCCTTCTTTCCCTTCCTTTCCTTTCGCTCTACTGCTCCTGTTAAGCTCTCTTCACTGCACTCACCCTAATGGTCCCTTTCTCGATTTATGTCCTTCAAACTCTTCCCTTTAAATACTTAGTCATCACTTAGCTAAACAACTATAAACAAATATAGCTCTTTTGATCTTCCTACGTAAATCAATACCTCCTGCCCTTTAATCTTTGTAGTGGCTTTCTCTGAGCTCTCTTCAATTTACTATCTCTCTTTGAAAGTGAGTTGTCTTTTGGGCCTAATTCTCCACAATTTCAAATTTCCCGAAGCTCCAATACCTGCCCACAGCAGGAATACGTGGTGGCTCCTTGCCACCTTCATTTATCTTCAAGTGATATAAAGTGTTACGTACAGAGTCTCTCCTGTCCCTGTGGACTGGTGTGGCTCTTCACAAGCAGCCTCAGCCTGTGCTGAAAGTGAACTCATGTTCCCAAGTGAGGTCTTACAAGATGCTTAAAGCCAAGGCGCAAGGCAGCTTCAATGCTGTTGTGCTGGTTTTGGGTGAAGGGCAGCAGTCCCCCTTGGGTTCTGTAAAGGAATTTGCAGTAATTGCCTCTAGAAATGAATCCCATGTTCTCTGCAGCAATACAGCAAATATGTGACATAGGTAAAAGAAAGCTGAAGGTGAGGATGCAAGTAGCAGTTATTTGTCCCTTCAGAGTGGGTAATCTGGGAACCCCTTCCTGAGTGAGGCAGCTAACCCTGCCTGGCTGCTACTGGCATATCTTCATCCATGGTCAGTGGATTTAGATCACAGTCTCAGTGGGAAGCCAGACCTGGGACACCACTGTCCTGGTTTGAGTGAGAACAGAACTAATTCTGTTCAGAGATTTTACTTTTCAGCTCAGATCTTCCAACTCACTGCACCTTCTGAAGTCAGCAGTCGGTTTTCACAGGCAGTGGCTGCTTCTGGCACTGGTAACACCCCGTGTTCAGAGTTGGTACCGAGGGTGGGTGTACAGACCAAGGCCACTGCTGGATCTTGTGCACCACGTGGGGGGTGCAGAAACTGAAAGGCTTCACCTGCAGGGAGGAGTGGCCAGGACAGGTGACCCTAAACTGACAAAAACAAGGGATTCCATCCCATATATGCCATATTAAGTAGAAAGCTGAGGGTCTCACACCGCTTTGCTCAGCTCTGCTTGGCTCAGCTTGGGTCCTCTTCTGGTTTCTTGCTCACTGGCTGGCATCCCAGGAAGACTCTGTCTGTTCTGCCTGTGTGTTCCTGAATCCAGCACCAGAATCCAGATCCTGAACCTGGGCTGGGTCCAGTCTAGGACTTTCCTGGACCTGAATGCTGGGCCAAGTCTGGGACTTTCCCAGTACCTGCTCCACAGCATCAGTGGTGACAGTGATGTAATTGCCATCTGGGGGATTTGGTTCCATACTGGTTTTGTATATGTTTGTACATATTCCATTTCATTATTATTATTTTCATTTTCACTAAGGCTGTTCTAGTTCCCTTTTCTAATGGCCAAGCCTATCTCCCCTTATTCCCTTTCTCTTCCCCTTTGGGAAGGGAGGGGGGTAAACAGAGAACATCTGTTGTAGGTCTAGCAGGTTGCCCTGACCCTAAAACATGACAGCCTGTCCAAGGCACACATGGGATGAGAGGCACTTGTCTTCACTTCGGCATGGAAGTATTGCCTCTTGTCAGCTGTTTGGCTGGAGCCACGGGACCACTAGGAGTGTCCTGCTGATGTATGGTGGGAGGTAACCTCATGTCGTGATGTAATGCAGGTGTCAGTCACTGAGCCCAGCTCACACTTTATCCCAAGTGTTTAGCCTGTTGGTGATGTTACATTTGGTAAATAAAATTGCCAGTGAAATGGTATTGAGGATGTAACCATGGCTTTTTAGGGCAAGAATTGAGGCTCCCTGTAGGGCTGAAGAGACCACTATGCAGTTCCTCCCCCTCTCCTTGCCATAAATGTTACCTCCAGTTACCGTGGGACCATTGCACCCCTGGACTGGAAACATTGGGAAAGTAATTTAAAACCATTACAGTAAAAAGCCTGCCTGCCTGCCTGCCTTCCTTCCTTCCTTCCTTCCTTCCTTCCTTCCTTCCTT
>VWZY01006281.1:104850-225231 GCA_013399075.1 Chloroceryle aenea
TGTTTTTTTTTTTTTTTTGTTTGGACTAGAAAGGCAGCAGAATCTTTTGCAAGCAGAAGACACAGCACACGCCACTTACCTTAGTGGAGCAGGGTTTGGGGATGTGGTGGTGTTAAATTTGAGCACCACCACATGACATGTTGCTTCAGACAATGCAATCAGGAGGGCCCTTGTACACCACAGGCAGAGAGATCCGGCTAACAATGGGCTCTTTTGTCTGCGTGTGTGCTCTCTGCATTCGAAACATTTATTATTCTAAATTGCCTTCTGCACATTTTACAATAATTATGACTAGTGTTTGCCTTGTTATCTCCACAGTTACTAACAAGAATGCCATCATTATTCCAGTCATTAGCAAAATGGATGTTGTTGTCCAGAGTTGCTGACTGTGGGACTGCTTTCAGGAGGAGGCTTGTGCTCCCCAGCCTTGCTTGCTCTGTCTTTCTTACGGGGGATATTGTTGTTCTCAGTAGGGTTGAACCTAAGGGGGTGAAAGGGGAATGGAGATTATATGGAGAAGAATTGGTTTGAGGGAGTGCTGGTGGGTGTCAAGATTAGCAGCAGTGAGTTTAAGGAAGCTGCTAATGGCAACATCAGTGAAAACTGTGGAAAAAGCAGCCATTTACTCATGTTCCTTCTGTTTGGTTTGTCTTAGGTCTTTAAGAATGTACTGTCTGGCAGTACATTCTTCACACCTCTCCCTTTAAGTCCATGTTGCTTGGTCCTGCAGAGATGCTTTTGCTCTTACAATGAGAGGATGAAGGGGAAAAGGCTGGAACTAAGCTTCTGTAAGATGTGTTCAGCAACATGCGGTACCATTGCCTGTGCAGTGGCACCTTCTGAACAGCAGTTCAAAGCCCCAGCAGAGATTCTGGACCCACTGTCTCTCCCTTGAGAAACAAAGACACGTTGGGTAGGTGATGTTTTTCACTAAGAATATTTGAAAAGCAAGAGTTTCCGTGGCCTCCCTCCCACAATCTGGCAACCGTGAAATGTTTGGAAATTCATTTAGATTTCCCTCATTTCAGAGGATATGGGAGGGAAATCATACACCACCATACCCCCAGGTCCTGCTTTACCTTGATTCCTTCTGTTTCAGTCCTAATGAAAATGTTGAACTTTGTATTTCAACTCTTGCATTTATTTTTCTTGAAATCTTACCAAATTGTTTACAGATGCTTGGTGACCAAATGAAGCATTTTGTTTGAGTAATAGGTTTCATTCAAACCCACATGATTGTTTTTCTCATTTTATTAAAAAAAAAAAAAGAAATAAAAAAAGTATTTCTTAATTTTCCTCCAGTTTTTGAAATCCTGGGGGAACCAGAACTGTTAACTGTCTATCTCACCACGAGACTCCAGGGGGAAGGTCTTGCTGGCTTGGAGACAATATGCAGAAACACAGAGGCAAGTAATGAGTGAGATTTTTTTTTTTGGTGTTGGTTTTGTGAAGGGGTTTGGGGTTATGTTTGTTTGCTAGTTGGTTCTTTTTCCAAAAATGTTGATTGTTTTTTTCCAAAAATTTCAACATGGTGCAAAATTTGCCACATTCTCCCACAGT
Source organism: Chloroceryle aenea (assembly GCA_013399075.1). Lineage (NCBI taxonomy): Eukaryota > Metazoa > Chordata > Aves > Coraciiformes > Cerylidae > Chloroceryle > Chloroceryle aenea. The sequence continues at coordinate 106,411 of VWZY01006281.1, forward strand.
TAATTCTCTCAAGGTTTGGTTTCTCAGTGCTTAAAATCTATTTACATCTTTGCAGGACAACCACATCCTTGGTAATTTGTAATTGCAGAATTATACTGGTTGTCCTTATTTTTTATAGGAGGCTAGGGAAAAATATTTATGGGCATATTTTCCTCCTTTTTAAATGCAAATTATTAACTCAAGGGAAGATGCATAATTGTTTCCTGATATTAGGTATTTTTAGGTGTGTTCACCTCTGAATGCTAGCAAGCAGGCCTTTTTCCATTATGTTTTGCAAAGAAAAATAAATTTCAGTGGGACTGTGCTTGTTGAATACTGATTAAAGTAACCAAGCAGAATTTAGAGTTTACATGAAAAATAATGAATAAAATGTGAATTACTGAGTTAAACTATTTCCCGTATCTTAGAAGACTATCACCAGATTAAGTTGTAACTATGATAAAATACAACTCATAATGCAGACGATAGAATAATGTTCCTTATAATGAAAAAGGAATTTTCCGTGTTCTAGCAAACCTGGAATACAGCAGTAGTAGTAATATACACATATAATGAATGACCCACATCTGCTACAAAACAAGTCATCTGTGTGTATATTGAATTGCCATAATGTGATTTATAAGTTTTTAAGGGTCTTCTTCCAGTCTTAAGTCAAAAGAAAAGGTGATCTGTGATTTCTGTGGAAGTCAGCTCATCCCCCGAGACGCTAAAGAGACAAAATTAGGCCAGTCCGGGTGATCCCATAAGCCTAAGGTCCTGAAGAGTGAGTCTGAGTGCTAGGGAAGAGGATGTAGGAAGCTCTGCTTAAATGTTTAGACTTGGAAGAATAAGAGAGGGCTGGTGACCAGTTTATCATCAGCTTAGTATAGTCATCTGTTGCTAAGGAAAGCGTGCAGAGCTTCAGCTTTCACAAAAAGTCCTTCACTGCTTGGCCATTGCAAAAGAGGGCAATAGTATGAGCTGTGGTAGGCTCAGGACTTCTACAAAATAAGCTGCAATGCTCTAAAAATGCATTTCAGTCTTCAGAAAACTGTAATTGATCTCTGATGCAATAAGCCTGACTCCTGAATCGTATAAATCTATCTATAGCTTTTATAGTCTACTTTGGTTGATAACCTGTACTGCTTGAAAGAAGACAAGACTACTGTTTATTGGCAGCATTTGTCTGTACTAAAGACTGTCCACTTCTGCCCTGCTTGTTCTCTGGCCTGCAGCACACGGCCTGTGGCCTGGGAACATCTGAGCAGACCCTCTTAAGGAGGTTGGACTCAGTGACTTCTGTGTCCTGTGCTGACCCAGGATCATACTGCTCCCACTAAAGCAGTGGTAGTATTGTTGCACTGGCCAGAGACCCAGATCCCCTCATTCTGGACTCTTCATCCACCTCTGGTCAGAGACACTGGTAAGGAATTAATTTAATTCCTTAATTCAACAATATAAAGAGGGCAAGAGAAGAAGAGGGATTAAAACTAGAGATGAGTATCTGGGTGTTGCTATTGCTTTTGTTTATGTCGAGTCTCTCTGTGAGGGATGTTCTTCAGTTTGTCTCAGCATGCAGAGTCCTTTAAGTGAGAGGCTGTGGTTTACAGAGTCAACAGATTTAAGCAGGCTACAAATATTAATTATTAATTACTCTTGGAGAGTGCTATACATTAGATTGGTGAAGCAGTTAACAGCTCTGCCTCTTCCTCCCTGCAGACACTCTTGCTGCCAGATTTCTCTCCCCTACTAAGACCCCAGTGGTAGAATCAGGCCAGAAACTATTTTCCAGTTGAGTGGCTTTTAATGGGCTCTCCAGACTTGCTCTTAGCATCCTATGAGTGACTAGATATGTGGAGAGGAGAGACAGTGGGATTGATTCATACTCTAAGAAGTATTAGGGTTTTAACTAAGTGGGGCTCAGTGCTGCTAGAACTTGTATCTCATTCTCCAGAAACGCCCGCTAATTACCCACAGCATAGGGCAGGGCTCTGCTCTGGAGAAGCCCATTTGCAGGACTCCTGAGGAAACTGTATTCCTGATGAAAGGCACAACAGTCGTCTTTTTTGGATCATCTCTTTTACGGAGGGCATCTTACAGGGGGCTCAGCATATTTCTGGCCATCCCTTGTCCACCTCAGCTATAGCAGAATGAATGAAGTGGTGTTTTGTGTAATGAGTGTGATGATTTGGAGATGGTAGCACGCTCCTGCTTTCTGTAGATGTTAAGGAGATATGTGAGTGTCACTTACAGCTTTTAAAGTCATTAAGGTATTGTTGCCTTCCCAGGATGTTCCTCTCTGTGTGACACAGCATGTTTTGGTTGGGGCATAGGCTCTATTAAAGTCACCTTCTTGAACTTTTGCTCATGTGGAAGGACTTGCCACAGGAGAGGAATGACATGAGGGAAGGCACTTTGGGATGATACTGGAGGGCGTCTTCTGCTGATCTTAGCCAGCATACCTCTGGTCTGGTGTTACTATACAACAGTGGATAGAAAAGACACTACAGAATTAGAAGTAATCCAACACAGGAAGCTTCAGGTCCTCCTTGGTGGCCTCACTGGACACTCCATAGTTGCGTGAAGAGCTCAGCCATACTTCCCAGTTCTCCCTTCCTTCCTTCGTTCCTACTTCAGCCACGCATCTCAGAGTGGTGGCCCGGCCATGGAGCTGGAGGCTGAGCAAAGCTTGCAGTTGGGGGCCAAGCAAAAGATGAGCCATGAGCCTCTGTGGAGATCCAGCTTCCCATTGACTCCAGCTTTTGAACTGTCTGGGCTCCTCCGCCTCTCAGAATGAGTCCCTGGCACAGCACTTTGGGATAAAGCGCAGTCCTAATTATGAGAACCACTCAAGCAGCAACAAAAGGGCAGCGGAGCAGAGGCCCAGGAACTCCTTCTCCATGAGGAAGGAATATCGTGATGTGTTAGCAGCTGACTTGTTTCCAAACACCTAGTATGCTTTGTTGGTGTGCTGTATTAAGTAGCCTGCAGAATTTAATTCCTCTGGGAAAAAACCCAAAACAAAACAACCTCCCCACCCCCAAAGTGCAGCACTGTTGTAACGGGTCTGTGACAAAGCTGAATGCCTCCCGAGCTGGGGGTTGGCGGCGTGTTTGTAATTCTGCGGCGTAAGAGAGACGCGGCGCGATCCTCTGTCTAGGCAGACAGTTTGGCAGGGAAAGTCACAGCTGGGTGATTCCAGCTCCCCCAAGCCGGGGCTTTTCGAGTGAAAATGCTGACAGATTCGCAGCAATCGCAGGCAGGACTCTCATAATTTATTTTTAATGCCACGCTGTCTTTAACTGTGCAATTTCCTCCAGGGTGTTTGCTTTGAGATTGCGAGATAATTACATCTCAGAAACCAGGATAATTACAGTTAACAGCCTGAAAAAGTGAAAGCCCCCTTTCCCCCCACCCCAGATTTTTCCACCAGCCTTCCTCACGACCGCCCCTGCTCATTGCGGCAGCACCGGAGGAAGTTGGTTTGGCACGGCACTGGGACGTTCCCTTCCCGTCCTTGCTCCACAGGGGTGACGCCCCATTGATTTGTGTTGGGTGGGGATGTGGCAACCCCTGCCAGGACTGTGATGGAGAACTCGATAGTGGGAAGGTCATTACTGGTGTGGAGGGGAGGAGAGAGTGGTGCTGGTGGTAGGGTCGGGAGGGGTTGGTGCCTGGTCAGCCTATCAGTGCCCTGTCGGGTGCCCAGCCCGCTCAGCCATGTGCTGGCTGCTCTGCTGAAGGATGCTTCCTTCAGCCAAGTGGAAAAAATTCCCAATTCTTCCAAGACTTGCCATACGTGATCTAAATCCAATGTGGTGCATACATGCAGTTAGCTGGGGAGCACGTTTTCTTCCTCCAGCAGTCATACTCTAGTCCATCCATTCCCATCATCACCTTCAATTACTCAATTACATTCAGGGCATGAAGTGCATGTTTGGCAAGACCCTGGGCTGGGATTGAGGTTGGGATCCTATCACCAGGTCTGCTGCAACCTTCCCGTGTACCACACTGAGAGATGCTTCCCCCTCCGGCCTCTGTGCTATTTTTCTGTTTAACAGAGGCATTTATTTTTAGTGGTGATATGGTTGTAATTGTGGTGAACTATGGCTTTTATAGGATAGTTAATACCTTTATTAGTCCAAATAGGAAAAAAAAGCAAAACCAAAAAAAATTCCAGCCCAAACCTGACAAGTGTGTGGGCTTGGAGTCCTGTGAGACAAGAGCAGCATTTGCATCCAAGACGTCTCCTTGTTTCTATCTCTATCAGACGGTCTAATAAAAGCTCCTAATGGTTCCTGCAGGCCTTGCTGCCTTAATTTACAAGTTTGGTCAGGGACCAGGAGCCCACTCGACTGTCAGAAACACGAATGGGTGGGAGGGATGCCAATCTTAATGGGAAAACAGACACATCAGCCAGAGCTCCCTAGGAAACAGGAATGTGCTTCTCCCAGAAGCCCAGGGGTGGCAGGTTGTGGTCCTCATGGTGCTTCTTCAGGGCTTGGCTCTCCTTGTCAGGCTGAACTAACCACAGTACAGCTCCAGCACACTTAACTGCAATGCTCGACTCAGCCCGTGCTCCTTTGGAAGTAACTCTGGAAGCTTAAAAGACTCATCCTGCCTTGAATGTTGGTACTCTCCATCACAATGTGGTTGCCAGGCTCCATAGAGAATGACAGCAAAGAGCTTCAAAGCAATGAAAACCCACCTCCCATCCTCCAGCAGTCTCAGATGCTGTCTGGCAGCCTATGCATACACTTGCTACTCGTGTTTTTACATGATCTGGAAGGTTGGCCCCTAATTCTTGAGTCTTGAAAAATAATTCATTTTCTCTTCTGGGATTCCAGATCAGGGATTAATTTAATGTTTTTTTCCCTTTCCCATTGTTTGTTTTTAATGATTAAAGTGATAGTTATAAATTGTTAACAAGTTCTGGTAGAAATGTGATCCCTGGGAACTTTTTTTTTTTACGCTGAATAAAATAACAGGGAGATTGATTTAGCAAAGCCAGTTGAGTTGCTGTGTCTTCAAAGATTATCTTGGTTCTGCATGAAGGGCCAGATTTTTGAGAAGTATTTAGACCTAACTGAAATCAGCTGCTTAAGCACCTTCAAAATAAGAGAAGCTTCTGTCTGTAGGGAGTGATAATATTGTGTGTTAAATCAGACAGTGTATTAGACCTTACTTTTTTGGCTGGTTAATTTTTTTTTCAGGTGGATCTCTGCAAATCACTGAACTGGCACAGTGTCATTATATTATAAAAACCCCCAACCTTTCTCTGCTGGAAACAGCCAGTTTCCCTGGAGGTCACTGGGGCTTGGAAAGGTTGATGCTTGGCTGGTGACATCTCCATGGGGTGTTTGGTGCAGTGGTATTTCAGTATGACCTGGTACAGGCCCCATGACTTTGCATGAAGGCAGAGTCTGTGGAGTTGCCAGAGCTCATTTTGCTTTGAGCTCCTTCTGCTTTAGTGTTTGTTGATCTACAAAGCATTTACTCCTGGCAATTACTCTGAGGCAGGGGGTTGTTTGAAAGCTTCGGATGGAGGCTTCTGGGGAAATGTCTTCAAAGGATGATCTTCTTCCGATGGAAGTTGTAATTGTTTAACGATTTTCTATATGGATTTCCATGTGGGCTGCTATGGGACAGCCAGAGCTGGTTTGTCAGCAGAGAGCTTCTGCTTGTGCTTTGCCCTTTCTTCCCCTGATTCTTGGTGGCTGGGCAGCTGGTTTCTGTGCATTAATTCATTTTGATTTATATTTTCTTTGGTTTTTACTGCTCTGTGTCAGACCCAAACCTCAAACTTGTAATGTTTTTTCCCAATTAAATCATCTGACCGTGCACAAGTGTGTTCTCTCTCCCAGCGCACCTCGCCTCTCTGGCATCCTTAGTCTGCACGGCTGCAGTAATGCTGCTTTAACAACCAAAACAGGGTTGGGGCAGGACCTCTGAGCCATCAAGTTCCACTCTTTCCTACTGCAGCCAGTGAGGCACCTTGTCCCTCTCCCAGGCTGAAAAAAAACTTCAAATTGCATCAGCTTTCCCCCTAATTGTTTGGACAGCAAGAAGACTTATTATAGTTTCTCACCTAAATTTATTCATGAGTGGTTTATGACCTTTTGCTGATGTTGTCCTTTCACCTTAAATAGCACTTTCTCTTCCTTCATGTTAAACCTCCTGATACAAGGAGAGAGAACAATTTTATCACCTCTCCACCTTCATTTTTCTTAGACTAACAAGTCAGACTTTCCTTGCAGCTGACTTTTGTAAAAAGGCCACCTTTGTTCTGATGGTCTGGATAGTTTTCCTCTGAGCCAGTTCCAGCCTGAGCTCACCATCCTTGACCCCAATTTTGGATGACAAGAATTGCACAGTGCTTCACATGCAGTCTCACCAGACTCTGTACAATGACCCTTGTCCCACCTGAAGCACATGCAGATGCTCATTAAGCCCCAGTGTTTACATGGGGCTTATGCAATATGCAAGACCACTGTGTTTGAGGAACGGGATTTTAAAACATTTGATCCCTTTCTCAATGAAGTCACAGCTGAAATTCCCATCGATTGCTAAGGTGTGCGTCCAGGACTTAATAAGTCTTGTTGCTCAATGCCAGAAGTGGTGAACTCCTCTTGACATGATAAATCACATGCCAGAGACGTTATGTGTCTGAAAGAGAGCTGAGGGGAGCAGGAGCTCAAAGCAGGTGATGGCAGTATGAGGTCCCCTCCTCCTGCCTCCTTTGCTTTGCTTGAGGAGTAAAGAGCATATAAATATTGTTAAATCATTTTTAAAGAGGAAAATAAACCAACCAACCAAAATAAAACAAATCCAAAGCAAAATTGTTCCCTTGGCTCCCTGACTGGTGGGAGCAGAGTTTGTGTAAGGCTGAGAAGGACTTTAGAGGCCTGGATCCTGAGCAGGCAGAGAGATTTTTGGACGCAACCAGTGCTGTGGTCTGTGCCTGCAATGTTTGAGTCCTTTTATCCCGGTGGGTGATCAGGAGAGGTGCAGGAAGATCCTCCTTTCCAGCCATTGCATGAGGTGTTGGGAACTGTGGTTGTGTCCCAAGGCTGGCTGGAGATCAACCAGAGATCCTGTCTGGAAACAGAGGGATTCTGTTTCCTGATCTAAGCCCTGTAACACAAAGCAGATGTAAAGGTCTAGCTGAGATCAGGAAATCTTTTGTGTGCGAGGTGGAGGCAAACAGCGACTCTGTGTGCTGCCAGCCCAAGGAGCCTGTGCAAAGGCAAAACCAGGTAGCTCTGGGGCAGGACAGACTGACTCTGCAGGGGAAGGGGCACTATGTCTGCTGTAAAGTATAACCTGACTTTCTGGAGTGATTGAGAGTTAAATAATGCCCATGGTATGACCCACATCTGCAGGGTCAGGGGGAATGCTGTGCCTGATTCTGCCTTGCCTTCGTTGTCTCCAGCCCTGCACCGCAGAGGTTGCTTCTGTGAGCAGCAACCTCCTGCGTCGCGGCACTGCAAGTTGCTAAACAAAGCAAGGGAAAATCAGGCACAAGCTGTGCAATTTGCAGATGATCTGTGTACCTGCTAGTTTGTAACAGATGTTTTCCTTCGCGTGACCATTTGTGAGCTGCTTCCTTGTCACAGTCTGTAGTAGCTGTAATGCTCGTGAGTGAATGATAACTTACACCTGCACAGAACAGTGTTCCTGCCTATAAACTTGCCTTGCAATTCCAGAAATCACCCATTATGCAGAGCTTTATATCCAGTGCAAACAACGGAAAAATAAGACTGCATAATATTTTTGACACAGGCTTTAGCGAAAAGGCTAGAAGAGGAAAACTGCAGGAACTGGATGAGATCCACATAACTCCACATCCTTTCCAAGGGGTGGCCAGAAGTGGGTGTTGCAAAGGGAGGTGCAACAGAAGGCAAATTTGCCCCACGTTAGATCTGCTCATCATCTCCAATAGCTGGAGGCTGCCTGCAATATTAATATAACTTTCAGCAGGGATGTTGGTATTTAGCTGTTGTAACTCTGGCTATTCTTGTTATCCGCATACATGCCTGCTTCCTCTCTGAAATGTCACAAATTCTTGGCCACAACAACTTCCCGTGGAAGTTAGCTCCATAGTTTAATTATGCATTGTGCAAACCTCGTGTTTCCGTCTGCAGGGCTGTGCCAGGGAGGTGTCAGCAGCACAGAAATGCTGGGTCAATTATAGAATTGCTTCTGAACAGCAAAACATGAGCGCAGCATTGCTAGCGTAGGCTCAGGTTGCACTTGGCTTTTACAGCAGGCCTCTAACGGATGAGAGGACTGCAATTCCTCATCTCCTGGGCAGGTTGGCAGGTGTATGGGAATGTGATACTTTTCTCTGGGTTACCCACAAGGGGAAAAAGGAGTCTGTCTTAGAAAGGCTGCTGATTTTTCCTGGCTCCTTGCGACCTCTATCAGTGGACCACCAGACTGGTATTTTGGATAAATGTGCAGTAAAAAATGAAATGAGCTAAAAAGAGTCTTGTGTTGAAGAGATTAATTTTGCAGAGAGCTTTTCCCTGGGATGTGTCACTCACCACGGTCTTTCGGTAGCTTGTGGCTTTAGTGGGCAGGGGTGCACGGATCCGTGCACCTCTTGTGGTGGGAGAAGGATCCTCTGCTCAGGAAACCAGTTGCTGCACTGGGCTGCAATGCATGGCCAAACTTTCAGAAATGCCTTTCTCATCTACTCTGGAGATAGATAATGCTAAACCACAGGGATGACTCTTGGAAATGTACTCCTATGTGCATTTTGTAATAAATTTCCACGTGGAGAGATCTGTGGAGCCTGGATTCCCTGTGGACACTGCTGGAGCATGCTGCAGTCTGTCAGGAACGGCTGTTTGCCATCTGCTGAGGAGCTGGACAGCAGAGACCAGAGGACTGTGACAGGTTTTAGTGAGGTACCTTCAGACACAGCATCCTCCAGTATAGCTCTTTCCAGAACAGCAGGATCAGGCCTCTTGTAACAGCTAAGCTGAGAATAGAATATATATTTCTTTGCTACATTTAACAGAGGAGAAACCTCTGTTGCATGGTCAAGGTTTGTTGTGCTGCCAACTAGTCTCCTGCTTCATAGTGTAAACTTGGCTCTTGGAGACTGGTTGGGCCAATATAGGTATGGGCAGTGGAGTCCCAACTCAGCGCCTCTTCTTCACTTCACAGTGTGAACCAGTCTGCTGTTACAAGAAACTCAAGGAGATTTAAGAAGCAAGTCAAGGAGCATCCCATGTCATGCATGAAAGGTAAACACACATTTTTTCCACATGTAGCTTCAAAAAGCAGGGACAAAATAGAAGCCAAAAAGTTTCCTCCAAGATGTAACATTAAATGAAAGGATTGCCCCAGTCAGCTTAGATCTCCTGGCCGCTGTACTCAAAGGAGCCCAAAGTAACAACTCCTATTTAACCTGAAAGTCTGGGACACGGTCAGTGAAAAGAGGGAACTTTGCCGTGGGTTGCTGGGTCTGCCGGCACAACCCCCTTGTGCTCTGTGTGCAGGGGAAATTTTTCTTCCCTTCTCTCTCCTGTTGTCAAATTCATGCCCAGCTAACCGACAAATCCATCTCTTCAGAGATCAATTACAGTGTCTGGCTGCGAAGCCTGGAAATCCAATTAACTACCAAATATTTTTTTTTCTGCTTTAAAGAAAAAAAAAAGGGGGGGGGAGGGGAAAGACAGAGACAAAGAGAGTGAAACACATTGAAGCGAGGGCATAAATCACCTCGAAAACATTCCAAACATTAAAATAAACAAGGACGAATTTCAACTTCATTTGTCTCTTTTTGAGATTCTGTCACTGATTTATTTTACTGCTCTGAGCCTCATTTTTGCCTTTGCTCATATCGAGAGTCATTTCCTGTGTCTCAAGTGGAGCCCTGGGATTGGATGCTTCCTGCAGTGATGCCAGGATCTGTGTAGGGCATCATCCTTTCTGCAGGGCTGTGGTCCACTCACCTTAGGTTTTAAGGGGTTAGACTGTCTCCATCCTGTAGGGTGGGTATTTGGGGACTGATTAAAATGGATGCTCACCTCTGTCTGGGTCTGAATGGGCTGGTAGTTTGGTTGAGGAGCATGACCTGCTGGACTTCCTGAGAGGAAATAATTCTGCTTCTCAATCACAGGCTTCTAAATTTTTGCCGCCACCCAGAACTGGCTGTTGAAATTGAACCTCTCCATCTCAGCCCGATGTCCTTGACCTTTTAGGGGAATTACTGCTTTTGACCAGTTCTACCATGTCTTCAGGCCTCTGTGTGGCTTAAAGGAGACAACTCTTCTCAAGATAATGAATTGGTGTCCATGTGGAAACACACTGTCCGTTGAAGTGTCTGAAGGTGAGCAGAGCCAGGGTGTGTCTCAGGTTAATGGTCTCACAGAGGTATTAAGGACTAGAAAGTGCTGCAAGAAATGTAAGGGAAAGAAATGAGGACTGATGTATTTGTGATGTTTCCGACTTTGGGAACTGGCCAACCAAGTTGCTAGCAAGTCATCAGTGTTACAGCTGCTTATCAAAACAAAGAGGTATGAGTGGTAGTGGAGTCAGAAGAAGAGTCTCTGCCTGAATAAAGGCATATTTTTCTCTCAAATGGCCCATTTGGGGGTGGGAATGCAGGCACCTAACCACTGTGGTTGGTACCAGTGACAGGTACTGACTAACTATACAGCTACAGATATGACATTACATCCTTGAGAGGCTGATGCCTATCTGGAGTGGCAGAAAGCTGAGGGGAATACTCTGAAATGTCCCAAACACAGAGGTGTCAGCCCTGGTTTCTAGAGCTGGAGAACGTTTGTCTTGCTCGGGCAACAGGGATTTGAACCTGAAGCATCTGTGCTACTGACTGTTGTCTCTGTCCCCTTCCTTCAAGAAGCTTTAGTTTTCATTCCAGGGGAGGATGAATAATTCTTGGGGGGTTTTGTTAAGAGGAATTGTCACCCTTCCTTCAGCTCTATCAGAAACTCTTCAAGAGGTAGTTAACAAATAACCTTCCCTTGGGATAAATTAGCTCCCAATCCCAGTTCAATAGCTGCTCATTTTAAGATGTCCTTGTTACCTTGTGTGAGTGGCTGATCTTCCTTTGAATCCTGCTGCGTTTTCATACCCCGTGATTGCTGCAAGCAATCACGAGTTCCACATTAACAGCTCATGGACTGATTGCACCGAGCAGTCCCAACACAACCTTTTGTGAAAAGTTTTGGAAAGTTGAGCTCCATGCTACGCTATCAGAAAGCTATACAGATCTCAGTCCATCATATACTCCGGCAATTGACTCTTCAAATGAGGACTGGTTTGCAGGGGCTGGTGTGCAGAGCAGATCTGTGCTTCAGAGTCGGGCTTTAGAAAGAAAATCTTGTAGGCATTGTCAAGGAAACCTGGTGATGGTGCAGAGTTGTCCGACAGCCTCCAGGCAGCCTGGAGCAAAGGCTCTGAGATGCGCAAATACTAATCCAAATGGATTTTTTTTTTCTTTTTTTTCTCCAGCCCAGCATTGTTGCAGAGTAGGAGAATGGCACTGGGGTAGCTCAGGAAAAAAAAAGCATCAGAAAAGAAAACCTCCTGCTGTGTCAACTTGCCCAGGCCTTCCAGTGAGACAGCCTTTCCCAAACTGGTCAAAGACAATCTCTCACGTACCAAAAGCACTGGTGCTCTTTGCAAACAGTAAGTCACCCTTATTAACAAGTGTCCCTAAGAACAACAAACTGAAACACGCAGTCTTGCACGGATGCTTCAGTATGTAACTTTGGCTTTCAGGATCATTGTGAGATTTTTATTTTCTCTCACACCAATGTCAGCTGCTGTAAGGTATCTTGTGTTGATTAAAAATCTCTTTAATCAAATACTGGCAGGGGAAGTGTTTAAGATATTTGAAGAATGACTCCTAAAAGCTGTCACTTGACTGTGAGTGAATTCATCCATAGACTGGCCTGCCAGACTGGCATGCAACACAAAATCTTCGCTCACTTTTATTTCCAAAGCTGTCAGCAAACCGCATTGATGGGTTTTAAGAGAAATCCATGTCCAGGAGAACAAAGTAGGTTAGGATCAGTTCTTCTGTTGAAGATATTGCCCCAAGAAACGTGTGTTATAGACAAAACCCATTAGTCAATTTATCAATCCCTAGCTACGGTTCAAATTCCTATATCCCAAATCCATGGGATAGATTAGCTAGCTTAATTTGAAATTTGAAAGTAGCTTGGAAATCATTGCTGTGCAAATTGTGTAGAGGTTTGGGGTTTTTTTCTGTTCCATGGCTGAACTGGATTTCAAAAGAATGAGTTAAGATCCATTCCAGTAGCTCCCAGTGAGGAGTATACTTCTTTGGAGAAAAAAAAGAACAAACACAGACAAATAAGCGAAAAACAACAAACCAAACCCTCCAAATATTTTATTCAACCCAGAGTGAAGCATTTTGATTTGGGGGAATTCAGCTCATTTTCTTATTCCTCAAAATAGGTCAACTTTGAAATAGAAAATGTCATGTTGAAACAGAAAGTTGAATCGAAATGTCTAGAAAATGTAAGGTTATATATACATATATTTGGAGGTTTAACAAGCTTGTGAATGGAAAGAAAACATCCAGGCTATTTATAATTCAATTAGACTTAGATTTAGGACCAGTTTTCACTTTCTGCAAACTGCATTTCTTTATCATTTAGAGGAATCTCCTTCCTCCATCAAAGCCTCTTCTAGCTATAGCTGGAAATATATAGCTATAATATAGCTGGAACGACTATAGCTATACTGTGTCAGCTAACTGCTGTATTTTTCTTTCCCAAAGCTCTCTAGGCATCTAGGTATGTTCACTTGCGAGTATTGTCATTTGGGGCTGAGGTATGGAAAACCAGGGCGTGTCCTGATGGAGCAGTTATCAGGGAAAATTATTCCAGCAGCCCTCTCCTGAAGGTCTTCTTGAGACTTTATTTCTTTCCCCTCATTCCTCCGAAAATGTCCTATACCACATTTTCATTTCATTACAAAAAAAATTCTTACAAATCATCTCCTCTCCTTTCTTTTGTCTATGGCTTTTCTTTGTTCCTGCACCATCTTTCTTTGTGGCATCTGTTATGTCTGTGTAAGTAGTAAGTTAGTTTCTATTCTCACTCTGGGGGGTTGGCTTCCAAACTGTTTATTCAGTAATAAAAAGAGCAAATTACAAGTCATTGCCCAGGGATAATGTGCTAATAATTTTATGACTGGACAAACGGTTGGAACAGCCCCCAAATGGTGGTAAGCAGGAAACAGGGTATCTATTGCCAGCAGAGCCATCTCCGAGGAGATAAAACCTCACTGCTACTAATCAAAGTTGATGCAACAACTGTGAGCTATTAAAAATTACTTTGGGGATGGGTGGTAGGATGATCATTATTGCTTTCAGAGTAAAAGAGAAGGTCTTTAGAAGTTAGTTCTACATGGAGTGCACGTGATGGACCACCATGTCTGCTTGCACTTGGGTCCACGCGGCCCACAGCTGCTAGGCTGGACGATGGGGTTTCCTGGAAAAACAAAGATTAAAGGGTGTTAATGGTTTCAAGGAAACATAAGTAATCCCAGAAATAACTAAGGGCTTCAGTTTCTTTAGATGTAGTCTAATTTTGTGGCACTCAAGCCCACTGAGCAGTGTCACAGCTTTGGTGATGGTGGGCTTGCACCCAGCTAAGTGGTAATATGCCCTGTTCCTCTCATCCCAAAACCTGCAGTTTTAATTATTTCTATTTTTAAGCCCTTATCTGTAGGTGGTTTATTTCCTATCTAGTAAATCATTCCAGCTTCTTTGAGACCCCTGGTGAGTGAACTCTGGCCTCTGTGACACTGTGGGTACAACTGGAGCTATGGGATATTTGTAAAGTGTGCCTCTGGCCACCGAAAGCAGTCAGCTAGTGTCATTTAAATGCTTCTGTTCAACTGCCAAAGATGTAGGAGTACATATCACTGCTCAGCTTGCCTGACCTAAACAGTTCTGAGAAGATGTGCCCTGTTTGCCATCTCCAGAAGGATTTTCTCATCCTTCTTGGGGGCACAACATCATATCTGCACTATCTTCTTTCCACTGATGTAGAAGCCTTTGAGACCGAAATCCTTCAGTGAAGGATTAGATGAAGGAGGGCCCATGAGAGGTCTTGCTCTCCACCCTTCTCCCATGAGGTGGGATGAGCTGTACCTCTTCCAAACCAGAAGCAGATCCTTGAAGTGGGCAGGAAGCCACACAACTAGGAGTAGCTGTTTGCAGCTGCCAAGACCTCACATTTGTATGTTAGTGATGCAGATAGAATCTCATAAACCAGTCTCCATCCTGCTTTACTGCTGATTTAATGGTCGGAGGAAGAACTTGACTATTTATTAAAACATTAGACAGTAAAGTTTAACAATACACAGTAAAGGCTTTTGTTTTTCCATCCCAATTGTTAAAGCAACAGCATGTTGGTCGGGAAAGTGACCTACTCCCAGTCTTTGCATCCAGAATGACAGTCCAGGGTTGCAATGTGACTAGGCAGCTCTCCCTCCATCAGGCAGGATGAAGAAGTTGGCATTGCTGCTTCTGTGCCTGGCAAATCCAATATCTGAAGAAGGGCAAGGCCTCATCCCTAATTGGGCTGTCTCACAAGGCTGGCTTGGTAAAGGCAAAGGAGCTGGAGCAGCACAGCTGTCTCTGAAGCCCTCTGTTGTTGCTAACCAGCAGGAGTAACTTCAAAGTTTGCCAAAGGTATTTGCTTTATCACCCATTCTCCTTCCTTCTTGGCAGAATGCATCTCTGCTAAGAGGCCCTGGTGGGAGACAAGTTTTCCAGTGTGTTGCATGGGTCTGGAGGATGGACAATTTCTGCCAGAAACTCTGACTTTGTAAAAGCTTAAGCAGGCTCAGGCCCAGAGTGCCTGTGTTTTCTCAGTCTAAAAATGTGTTCAGGCATCCACTGGTACAGGTTGACACCTAGTTCTGAACTGCAAAAATGGCTCCTTGTAGTTGGGTTTGTTTTGTTTTTTTTTTTTTTCAATTTCTATGATCTGTTGGGTTCTTTCCTGGCATTACCTCTTCATCCTGGTTCCTGTGCTGAGCTAGTTGGCCTCACTTCTCTCAGGGTCAGACGAGAAAGAGAGGACTTCCTAGGATCACTCATCTTGTCTTAGGGAGTTCAGTCAGCCTCCAGGGTTGACCTCTCTCCACAGGTTGTAATGGGACTCTAGATGAACATCTGGCATGTAAACGGGCTAATGTCTGCAGAGGTGAATCTTGCTTCACACCCTAAACCACAGTAAATGTGTCCTACAGCACCTCCTTGGGCTTCCTTGGAGAGCCCTGACTGCAAAGAAAGCAGTCCTCCTGAGGATGGTGGGCTTCCCACACCTTACTAAGTTCTCTGAGTGCTGGGCAAGCCCAAACAAAGCAAGTTACCTTCTAGCTCAAGTCTCAGTGATGATAAATGTTCCCATCCAGTGGGTGTCTGGTGGATCACATAGGAGGGTCAGTGATTAGGATGCAGAAGAAGCTGTTCCCCTCCTCTCATGCTGCAGTGGGGTGTGAAATCCAAGTGCTGCTGGAGGCCAGCCTGGTAGGTGAGGAGCTGGTTCATTAGGGAGCTTTATCCAAGGGACCAAACCTTGAATGTGAGAGTAGGCTAAGATGTGCCCTTGCTAGGCTTAAAGGGAGAAGAGGGACAGAAAGCAACTGTGCATGTACACCAGGATGAAAAAGAGACTGTTGATTGCTTATGGTTCTGGCATAAAGCAGTATTCGCATTAGCTCAGTACATTTTGAGCACTGAGCTGCTTTTCCAAATTCTCCAAAAAAGCTTTCAAAAACATAGTGGCCGTGGGGTGGGAGTGGAGGTGCGGTTGTGAGCCAACAGCCTTCTCCAGTGGTGTGAGAAAAAGTAGTCCCTTTGCACTGTAGGCAGGGATTACATGTGAAGTCCTCCAGGGACCTGTCGTAGGACTTGTGCTGTCCTATCCACAAATGATCTGGAAAGGGAAACAAACAGAATTTGCAAGGATGCAACATTACTCAGGACAGTAGCAACACAAACTGACTGCAAAGAAGTGTTGCAGTGTGCCAGTGGCAACATCAACACATGGCAGAGGAGATATGTTGTTGGGAACTGCCCATGGAGAAAAATGAACAGTAGCTATACCTACACAGAATGGTCTATACCTACACAGAATGGTCTAAATAAGCTATCACCTCTCTGGAAGGAGATTGTAGAGGCATTGCAGGCCATTTCTGGAAATGTCAGCAGATTGCAAAGGCAATACAAAGAAAGAAATGGAACATTAAACAAAGCCTATTGTTAT
Source organism: Chloroceryle aenea (assembly GCA_013399075.1). Lineage (NCBI taxonomy): Eukaryota > Metazoa > Chordata > Aves > Coraciiformes > Cerylidae > Chloroceryle > Chloroceryle aenea. The sequence continues at coordinate 122,682 of VWZY01006281.1, forward strand.
GCAACTGGATACATCCCATCCACAGTGCACCCTGTGGTGCTTGGATACTGGGGATAGTTTTGGTGTCTGTGTCTCAGGCACAAAGAAAGATGTGAAAGGATACTGCAGAGTACCCATTATAGCAACAGGACCTCAAGTGACCAGGAGACCCTGAGCTGAAGAGGACTGAAGGAGCAAACAAGAGGAAGAAAGTCATGGGTGGCTTAGAGGATGTGGATGTGGAGCTGGATGGACCTCTGCTCTGTCTAGGGCTGATGCTGTATAGACATGTCAATCTTTTCTCACTGTATTTGACAGTTGGGAATGCTAACTGTGCAGCACCCAAAAAATAGATCAATGGGGGAACACGAGTAAGAGTTGGCACACCTAATTGGACCCCTGCTGTAAGGACCACAAGCCCCACATTTTCCCCTGTCCTCGTTCTGATATATTCCCAGTCAGTCTCTTGCTCAGGAGGGTTGCAAGCCAAGTAGCAGAGAAGTGCCATTTGTACATCTTGCTGTCATCTGGGCTGCACCGTGTGACAAACTTCAGCCCTAAAAGACATAAATGGACTCACCCTGACTGCTTGTCCCTGGAAAATCTCTGTGCATCTGAGGATTAAATCCTGACGCCAGTGAAAACAACTGAGCATTTTCTGGTTGAGTCAGGTGGGTCAGAATTTAATTCCCAGTTTTAAAGGTTCTTTAAAACTAGCTGTGATATATAACCAGTTTTCTCAGCCTCTAAATACCTCAACAAGATTGGAAGTGCTTTGGGAAGGCCATGGGCAGGATTACTGGCAAATCCGTAGGTCAGGAGAGAAACTGGGGAGCCCAGTTGGGGCAGAGTGGAGCTGCAGAGCTGGAATTGCTTCTGGTTGTGGCTGCAGTGTGCAGAAAAACCTGGGTAGCAGGTGAAGTCCTTTGCTTTTTAAACACCAAAATGCTGTTGATATATTTCTGTTTGTTTGGAGTGTGTTTGTGCATGTATATTTATATACGTATACACAGACCCTTGCATCCCCACAAGTACATACACCAAAATACATATATTTCCTCAGCCTGCATCTTTCTGTAAATTGCAAAAAATACAGACAAAAGAATAAAATTAAGTCCCTTATCATTGCTAAGTCATCAGAAACTAATATTATGGCTATGGGGCATTTTTTTTTCCTGAACTATCCCCACTTCAAGATCCTAATTTAATGATTCTTTCTGTAGCTCTTTACATTCTATTATTTATAAGAAACAATATTCAGTCCTCCCTTGACAGTATTTGCAGGGCTGCAGAAAGCAGTGCGGCAGAAAGGTGGTAGAACAATTTTGGTTATGTTTCCATAGCTACCTAGCTGCTAAATGTGGTTTATTCCATTTTAAAGTCAACCAACACACACAGAGGCGCGCGCGCACATACGTACCCTCTCACACGCAGGCACTCACAAATCACCAAATGAAGTATATTCAGACTAATCCCTTGTCTGCCTATTACAGCCTAATGTTCCTGCGATTTGTATATTTAAAGGGGTACTTGCTGCATAAATAAATGACAGGGCAGCGTTCTTGCTGGATATAGCAGGATGATAAACATATTGTTTCTTTCTTGTTTTCCTCTCGACGTGTGTGTTCCAGTTGGTCCCTGTGATATTATTATGGATATTTTTACCCAGCAGTTGTGTGCCGAGGAAGTCGGAGGTAGGATGGTGTCCTCTCGTGGTAAATGGCATCTTTGCAGCCTCATAGTGGCCATGCTAATAGCACCCATGAAAAGAGAAGGGGAAAAGGGGTGTGCTGAAACTGCATGGGCATTTTAGGGGCAAAACTCTTTGGCTGGCGCTTCCTACTTCTGTGTCCATTTACAAAGCAATCTCAACACCCTCATACCCAGATAGAGTTAAAAAGAGTTAAACAGAGCCTTAAGCCTGCTTTGCACACTGTTCAATGAAGCAGACTGGAGGCCACTGGTTGCACTCAGTTTTCCAAACCCATCAATGATCTGTGTTGAAGGAAAAAGAAAATGAGGCTTGAGGAAGGGAACGAATGGTACCAGCTTTCTAGAGCTGAGGAATGTGTGCCCACAGCCAGAAGGCTAACCATATCCTGGGCTGCATCTAAAGAGTGGCCAGCAGGTTGAGGGAGGTGATTCTGCTGCTCTACTCCACTCTGGTGAGACACCACCTGGAGTACTTTGTCCAGCTCTGGAGTCCTCAGCAACGAGGAGTACATGAATCTGTTAGAGCAGGTCCAGAGGAGCACCACAAAAATAATCAGAGGGCTGGAACACCTCTCCTCTGAGGACAGGCTGAAAGAATTGGGGTTGTTCAGCCTGGAGAAGAGAAATCTCAAGGGAGACCTTATAGTGGCCTTTCAGTACTTAAAGGGGGTCTATAAGAAAGATGGGGAATCTTTTTAGCAGGGCCTGTTGCAACAGGACAAGAGGTGATGGTTTTAAGCCAAAGGAGTTTTAGACTAACCAAAGGAGATTTAGACTAGATATAATGATTTATTTTTTTTTTACAATGACAGTGGTGAAACACTGGCACAAGTTACCCAGGGACGTGGTAGAAGCCCCCTCCCTGGAGACATTCAAGGTCAGGTCAGGGCTCTGAACAAACTCATCTACTTGCAGATGTCCCTGCTCACTGCAGTGGGGTTGGCCTAGATGGCCTTTAAAAGTCCCATTGAAATCATTCGACAGTTCTGATTTTAAGCTTGTCCTAGGTAAGTGTGAATGCATAAAGAGAGCTGTGATGTTAGAGAGCATCCTAGTGCTTGCAATGGTGGGCAACAATATTGCTGGAGGGAAGGGGTCAGAATGCAGAAGGGTAGGCCTTCAGAAATGCCTACTTGGCATTTGGGACCCTGAAGGGGCAACATCATGCAAAGATGCTACGAAGAACAGGTTAGGGAGGAGGCACCTCCTCATCCCCCTCTACCCCTCATGGCCACTATGCACACAAGCCTGTGTGCAACATCAACTCCAGTTTACTGTCCACAAAGGGGTTTGAGGAAGATGGGGAGCCTGAATGTTCCTGCTGCTGCATCATTAGTGCTGTGCATCTGCAGGGTTCGTCTGATGGCTCAGCCTTGACAGCACCCTGGGGCAGAAAGAGCCCATCCCTGATGGAGCTGAGCTGGCTTTGCAAATTCTTCCCAGCCCTGCTCATGAGGGAGACCTGCAGCTTGGGCATCTAACACTCCGGGGAGACTGTCAAGGCTAAAGCCAGCCATGCTGCTGAATTTGTGTGGCTTAACCCTCTCACACCTGTGCACCGGTTTTCAAGCACGCATAGCCTGTGGGATCACTCCCTCCCAGGTACACATTTCCCAGTGCCTCACTGGCAGTGCTTCTCTCTGTCTCTGTGAAATGGGACAGGTAAAAGCCAAAAGCAGTACAAGAAATAGCTACAGACAGAGATGACGGACTGAGAGCTTGTAAGAAAATAAGAGAAGGGTAAGGACATACCCAGCAGTAATTTACTGCATTACGGATTATCTGTATGTAAGCAAAATGTATATGGGGAGGGTAATATCTATGAGAAGGTTAAATAGCGTATAAATATATATATGTGGAGGGTTGTTATAGCTCTTTTCAATCCATCTTGGCCTAAATGTTGAGCCTTGGTTCCCTCTCACACCCCCACAGTGTTATCCCTCTGTCAGACCACAACTCCTACAAACCCTGTGACACTTGGCCTCGGTGCAGGCTTGTGTCTGTAGCTCTCAGTGGGAGGGGTGCAGCAGCTGCTGGAGCAGCTTTGGCTTTTACTGGGAAATGGCATGGTTAGTGGGATTCACTCCTCTGCTGTGTCCCAGCGGCCCACACAAGAGCCTCTCAAGGAATGCTCTGTAGCAAATCTGTACCAGATCTCCCTTGCTCCTGTGACAGCCAGTGATTTCTGGTATACATCACCCCTCAAGAAATCTCTGTGGCATCATCAGGTTGCCAATATTTTCTGTCCCATTACTCTTTTACTTTCCCTGTTACTGCTGAGTGGGAAGTGTGGTGGTGGTGAGGTTATCTTAGCCTCTCAAGCAGCAGTCTTGTTCAAGTCACTTCCAGATCTCAACAAAAAGGTCTCATACGTGACTTTTTTCAATGACAAGAATGAGGAAGTGTCTGCTGAAGTGAAGAATTTTTGTCACCATTTTTTTTATTCTGCCTGGAAAAAAATAGGAGTGAAAAATGCTGCTGAAAAACATGTTTTATTAGCATTTGTAACCATGTGCAAAACAAATAAATCATCATTTTAAAACAAAAATGTCCTCTGACCATCCCTCATCTGCTCATACTCCTTATTGTTTTGCAGATTACCTCTGTTCCACGAAGTTTCCTGGGATCTGCCAAGATGCCAGGCACAGTTAGTCACAAATTCATCCTTCTGAGTTGCCTATGCTGAACAAGGTGAAGTGGCAGAAATCTAGAAGACACCTTTGGTTGAGTTGCTGGGATTCATCTCAGCCCCATGTAGCTGTGTGAGTGCAGGAGCAGTGTGGCTGTATCTGCATGGAGCTCACATCTGGGCTAACCTGGTTAAAAATTTGGGTAAATTTTATTGTCCTAGCTCTATTCCTTCCCAGTCACAGATCCTGGTCTTGTATCAAACCCAAGCTGCCCTGTACACCAGCAGCTCAGGCGCCCAGGCTCTTCTTGGCTTTGTGGGGAATACGTTCCCACCTTTCTTTGTCAGCTCTTTCCATAGTGCTAAGCATTTAGTGATGCTGGGTCCAGGGCCAATCCATTCTGCCATGCAAAATTGGAACCCTTTTCCTTCCCAAGCTTTCTCCAGCTTTAGGCAGCTACAGTGCCAGCCGTCATTCCTCCAGCTGTCCTCCAAGCATTTGCACCCTTTCACAGACTTGGGTTTCTCCCCATGATTGCTTATTTTTCACTTTTCTATGCCAGAAGAGCACAGAACCACAGGGCAGGTTTGGGCCAGGCTCATGGTTGTGGCCATGAGCTGCTCACATGCTCATCACCCCAGGGCTTGGTTGAGCAGCATGGTATGCAATGGCATATGCATGAAATGGAAAAAATGCAACCTTATAAGTAAGGACAGGCCTAGCAGCCCATAACTGTTATTTTCCTCCACATTGTGAGATCCAAGAATGGGCCAGGAGATACTGTCATTAACGCAGGTGTCCATTTTGTGACCAATATGTGAACACGCTCATTGTTGACTTGCCTTGGCATTTAGGGACATTTGTCTTTGTTGTTTTCTGTCAAACCGGGGGGGGCTGGCGATAAATCAATTCACTATGGCCCCAGTGTTCTCCTGTGCATCATTATGTGTGATTATATGGCAATAATCATCATGTCACTCTTTCCAAGGCAGGCTTTGTATTGGCACTCTTCCATCTCCAGCCCCACAACAGGCAGATGTCGGAGGTCAGTGTGTTTTGCTGGCTCTGTAGTGACGGGTTACAAAGGCTACAATATTGTTGAGGACTGAACTGCAGGCCTCTCTCTGGCAAGAAGCAGGTAGACACATTTATTTCTGCCTTTTCCCCCTTCTAGCCACTGGCACATGGCAGGAGACTCATAGCATCTGGCAGAACCCAGCTTTGCCTTTCCTGCTGTGGGAAAGGGCAGGTCCCCTTCCTATTTTCCTGGGAAATGGCAGAGTCGATAGAGAAAGCTGCTTCCATGTAGGAAAGACATGACTGGTTGAAACATTCATCCAGACCGCCTCTCTGGATTAAGGAGGCTTTTTTTTTTTTTTTTTCCTAATCAGTTCAATGTTTTACAGCTCAAACTCAAATAGGAGCTTAAGAGCTTAAACAATGAAACATAAGGATGTGTTGGCATGGCTGGGCTATCTTTCCTCTCCCTGCCTGCTGAGCTGATATGCAGCTCTGTTTGTCATCAACGCAGGGAGAAGAATACCTGTGCCTTGCTATCACAAGCTGATCAGCCTTTCCAGGCTCTTCACTGGCCGTCTGGAAAGGTGAGATGTGGGCAGACCTTCAGCTAGTCAGTCAGAGTTAATCCTAATGGGGTTGTGCCACTTTAAACCTGCTGACCCAATCTACCTGGCAGTCTCTTGCACGGTTTCTCCCCCTTCCTCAGTGCCAACATCTGTGACTTCATGTGTGCTAGATGCTCGGGGGTCCTGCGAGTTTTAGGTGGGTTCTATTGTAGAGTGTATGCAGAGATGGGGGTCTATATATAATATTTAACTGCTATTTGCAAGAGTGGTTTGGGCTTTCCTGGAGAAACTTGCGTATGGGGAAAAGCAGCAGTGGGTCTCTGAAGAGCCACCCCATGCACTGCTCTTCTCAACCTGGTTCCAGCTGGATAGTGCTGTGTGAAAATAATTGGAGGTAGCTGCCCAGTCCTCAGAGAAACTTGCTGCTGTTCAGCATCCACGGTCAGCCGCTGTCTGCTCCTTCACTTGGATGCCTCTGAATCCCAATGAAGGTTTGCCATCCCCTGCCTCCAGTCTGGTGTCTTTTATTTGGTTTTCTCTACTCTTGACTGCTTCTTGTCCTCCTCTGTCAGACTTAACAGCTCCCCATCTCTTTCTCTCTCTGTATGCCCAGCTCATATCACAGACCAGCTTTCCAAAATAACTTCAACTTCCACCACACAATTACTGCAAGAAGCATTAATTGTCCAAGAAGCCTAAGAAGAGACAGATGACATATCAGAAATGATGTTTTTTTCTGTCCACCATGATGGGTCTTATGGAACTGCAACTGCCCCCAGGTTATTGTGTTATCAGGGTAGAGAGCAGAGTGTGTCTAAAGCGTGAATGGAAAAAAAAAGAAGACAGGATGCTGCTCCATTTGTGGAATGGGGGCTCCTCTCAGACTACTGGGCCAAATCCCCAGCTGGTGTCAATAAAAAATCACTACACTGGTTTATTCTAGATGCAGCTGCTGTAAAATACTTTTCCCAAAGCATTTTCCTGTCCAAGTTGCTTTTCCACCTTCCTCCAACTTAAAATGTCATTGCTAAAATCCATCCATGCAGCCTGTCCCACCTTGTCCTTTTCAGTTCAGCTGGAAAGGAGCAACCATCAGGGTGGCAGAGAAACACCAGACCTGGCACAAATTCAGAGACAGAAGTGCTGTGCTACCCTTCCCATGAATAAGGCCAACCAGTTGCCTTTGCCAGGACTCACAGTACCCCTCCTCCAGAGCAGGCAGCAGGCATCCCTCAAAGGCATGGTGCTGTTGGACCCGACAACTCACAGCTCTGCCAGACCTAGCTGGAAGGAGGAGCATTTTCTTAAAAGATGGCTCTACATCTGGTGCACGCACCTCTGCTGACATCCCTGCACCTCTGCTGACAACCCTGCTAAGCTCAATGCCTTCTGGCTCGTGGTGCAGCGCTGAGGTGAGGACAGCCACACCAGCTGGAGGACACGGACCTGCGCCGAAGGGGTCTCCTTAAACGTTTCTGTTACTGCCTGGTAGGTGAGCTTGTGCTTAAAAACGTCTTCCTGAGAGTTAGCCATCTGTGCTGTTTTCACTTTGAATGATAAACACTTAAGGGTCACCTGCTTTCTTTAATCTACTCCAGCTTGTATTCAACTGAATTAATATGAGCTGTGCATCATATTCCCCACATTCCTTTTATTCTTGTCCATGCCAGCACAGGGGTATCGTTATTGCTGTTGCTTTCTCTTTTTATTATTTGTATGCTCTCACTCACCAGCCCCTAATATTCTGTACCACAAGAGTACATTTTCCTGATCACATTCCTTCATTAAGAAAACTTAATTTTAGTGCTGACAGGAAATGAATTGGATTAAACAAAATAAACCACCCTAAAACAACCATAAGGTTTCTTGTTGGATTAAATATTAAAATTAATAATCCAGTGCTGTATTTGGCTCTGTATTTATGTTAATATTTAATTCAATAAAAGAACATGTTTTAGAACATTTTCCCATTTGTTTAAAGCTACAGATGAAATTGCAATTCCTGTATAAAGTAGAACAATACGTACCTAACTGTTTTATGGTAATGAGGAGGAATGGCAGCTCAAAAATCCTCTACTTGGCAGTGAGAGGAGTTTTAGCAGCAGGAAAGGGATGGCAAAGCTGCAGAGGAATGCAAATCCTGCTCACCAGAGGAAAGCTTGACAGCTAGAATACAGACTGTGGGTTGCAAGGCAAGTGCTCTATGTGTGGCAGCTGATTGTGTTTGAAATGTGTATTACCTTGTTGCGTAGGGCTACATCTCCATAGCATCAGAGAGCTTGAGGATGTTTGCCTCTGGGAGGGATAACCACTGGGACCACTGTTGAAGAACCAGGTCTTGGACTGGAGGTGCATCCCAGCTGACAGGGAGGAGGCCTTGCAGGATCACCACTGCTCACATCTGGGATGTTTTCTCTAGCAAACCTTGCTAGCAGAAATGTGGTCTTGTGGTGGTGTTGCCACGCAAAGTCTATGAGCTGAGACTGGATGAGGATGCAGGGCCTGGTGTGAGGCCAGTCCCAGGCTGAGTTCTCCTCGATGGTTTTGAAATGCCCTGGCTCATGTTGGTTGTGCCAGGCAGGATGTGCTGAATAATGAGCTCTAGTTCATGCCCTCTCCAGTGCTGAATCAAACCTGGCTGAAGTTGACCTCAACTGCTGCTGCAGTCCTGGGGTTGAGCCTCACCATCCCAGCAGCAAGAAGAACTGGGTTCAGGGGGTAGAATCAATTGCCTGGGAGCTTTCGTATTTCAGTGTGAAAAATCAGCTGGGAAGGACTTTAGAAGTCCTGCTCTGTTGTTCTCATTTTCAAGGGATGGAAATTCGATGTTGTCATTTTCCAAGGGTGGGCAGAGCCCCTTGGAGAGGCTGGTCCTGGGGTTTTACCCATTGGGAGGTATTAGAAAAGCCCTTACTTTCCCATGGTATCGGCAGCGTTGAAAACCAGAACAGTTGTGTTGTCTGAGGTCACATGGAAGAAGAACGTGGAACATATAGCAGGGAATCAGTAAAACTTAAACACTTTGGAGGTGGAGTTACAAGTGAGTTTTCTGAAGTTTAGATATGTACCCAAAATCCCTTGAACCTTTTGGGGCCTAATTAAATTCAAGGGTCTTCATAAAAAAACCTGCATGGAAGATAATACTCTTTTCTATTAAGAAACTGCTTAATAAAACAGATTATGTGTAAAATAGAAATATGGGCCTTGCGAAGGAAGAGTGAAAAAACACTAATAAGCAGCATCTGAGTGTTAATGAATCATATTAGTGTGCCATTACCTGCGAATATTATAAATAGACCAACCAGTATTAGGTTCCCTTTTCTCCAAAGAACACTACATGATTTCTGAAGGTGGCTTGATGTGGTTAGTCCTGTTTTCTTCCAGGGGAAACCAAAGCAGAAGCATTGTTTGCATTCACCCCTTAAACCTACGGTGGAGGTGGAGATGAGAATATTGGCTTTTTATTTTTATGTGGTATGCTTTGGTTTTTGAGGATTCATATACTGTCAGACACCATCTTGACCTCTGTGTGTTGAGCAGCTCTTCCCAGCTGCCTAGATATAGCATTGAGAACCTCACAGCTCCATCAAGTAATTCCCTACCTTAATCCTCAGTGTTTTGTTCCTCTCTGGACCTGTATGGGCATTGCTGCCCAGGGAAGTGGTGGAGTCCCCATCCTTGGAGTTATTTAAAAGATGTGTAGATAAGGTGCTGAGGGATACGGTTTAGTGGTGGACTTGGCAGTGCTGGGTTAATGTTTGAACTTGATGATCTTGCAGGTTTTTTTTCAACCAGAATGATTCTATGATGTTTCTCCTCCATTGCCATGTCATCCTCAGCTTGTTCAGTGAAAGCTAGAAGTGATTTAATTTTTTGTTTTCTTCCTCTCTTGAGCTCTGCTGGGAGCTGGCATTGACTGAGAATGATCCCAGCTATAGTGAGATAGTACTAGGAAAGATGGGTTGGTTTAATAGTAATATCAGTAAATATGTGTTCATGGATGTCTTGTCACCTCAGAGTGCTGCTGTGGAGAAGGGGATCACTGCATTTCATTTGGGTTTAGCCTACAGAGACTGACTTTGGGGCGGAAGGTGTAAAAAGACAAAATGCCAGTGTGCTGGGGAAGGGCAAGCAGGACTCAGAGGCTATGCTGGTTCACACAGGAGCACTCCTTCCTTGTTGCAATTTACAGCAAAACTCCCCACTGCAGTGATGGACATGTTCAATAACATTCTGGATTAAGAATCTGGGAGGAGGTGCTACTAATAATTGCAAGGGATGTCAAGAAGGAAGAACAAAGAAATGTGTTCAAACATATGGGCTGGGATTCCTCTCACTTCACCAATCGTGTAAAAAGTAGGTGCATGGTCATTTTAGCACTCTCTGTAGTTCATGCCGAAGCAAGTTTCTTCCAGCAGGTGATTTCTCCTGTCCCAAAGGGGTACCCATGATGGCTGAGTTCAGTAGCTCTCTGTTTTGTTTTTTTCATCTTTTTGACAATGGAGAGAGCATGGACAACTTTTAGCCTAAATACGTGACTTTTAGTTGGTGCCTTTAGCAGAGACAAGCCCTATTCCCTCCTGGAAAAAGCGCAAATAACTGTAATTTCACAAAATTTCTGACAGTGAGTCTTCATTTTTTAAACAGCCCTAGCTGTCAGAAATAGCTGATGCATTTGAAGAAGATGGGTGGTGGTTGTAAAGTGGAGTGAAGAAACAGCGTGTAACTTCTGCTTGCTGGCTGATGGCGTGACTGCATTTTCCAATGTCCCTCCTTGGCTTCAGAGTCGATGTCCAGACCTTTGGTGCTTGCCAGGAGATGCCCTGCCCAGCCTTGTAGACCTGGGTGAGTAAGGAACCTTTCTTACATTTTTGGTGGAAGCTCTGTAGTCTTACCACAAGTCACTGAGACTTTGTCTCCTATGCCCCCAAATAACGTAGGCAAATGGATTCATGAGAGACATATGGGTGGGCTGAAAAATGTAACTACTGCACCACCAAAATGGAGGGCAAATTCCCCTGCATAAGGCTGAAGTAGAAAATAGGATTGTATTTTTTCTGATCATTTGCCTGATCAGTTACTGTTGATTTTCACCACTGCCTGTTTCTGGTTTTTCTTTCTTCTTTTTTGAAGGAGAAGTGTAAAGGTGTTTTACATCTGCTGTTAAGTCACCTGGATTAACATGGGTTTGAAGAACCTAGAGGTGGGCTGGACGTGGAAGCAAGCATTGTTTTGGGCTGGACTCATGCTCATGCTCTGCTCCTACCACATTGCCAGGATGAAAACATCACTTCATTGGGAGGTGCATCCCCAAGTTGGGGATCCCAGAATGCCCTTGCAGAGGAGAAGGTCTCAGCTTTCTTGATATTTTTTGCCCCTATTTATGAACAGATGAGGGGAGAAAAGGGCAGAGATTACAATATTTTGCCATCTTCTACTGCTGGAAGCAAAGATGAGAAGCTTTGCTTTACCAGAAATGTCTCTGCAGGCTCCTGTCTGGTCATCCATGACCCACAGTCTGTGATGGCTGTACTGGGGAGTGGGAGGGTCGTGACTCTATGTGCTGGGGGGGGGAAGGCTTATCCTCCCCTTTTATTGCCTATGTGACTTTGGAAAGCCTCCCCTGTAATCACAGTCTGCGTCCTGCTCCCAGGCATTGCCTTGAGGGCAGCCTACAAAGCTGAGATTCCTGCAAGGAGCCAAAGTTTTAGTGAGCTCAGGTGCTTGGGGCTTCATAGCTCTCCCAGCTCATCCTGCCACATTTGTAAATGTGGTTTAGTTCATCATTCAAGCTGCTGGTCAGATGTCCTGTGCCAGACATCTGTCTGCATACAAACATCCCTGTGCACCATCAGGAAGAGGTCACCTGTCCCTGGGTGAGTACTAGGCTGGGCAGAGGTGACTGCATTTCACCTGCTACTGTGCGGGGACAGCATCTGTATCCCAAAACACTCCTACTGTCCTAAAAAAAACCCCTTAAGAGTCCTAAAATGACCCTTCAATTCAGGGCAAGCAGCATCTTCCCTCCCGCAAAGAGAGATGTAGCAGAATTGCAAATGTCCAAGCCTACCGGGATTTTGCTACGCATTCAGCAGCCCTGCATATTTTTTATTTTTTTTTTCCACCTTAGGGGTTTAGACTGCACAGCAAGTCCAGTAATGAACTGTTACTCTGGAAAATAAGACTTTCATTAGGTTAGGATTCTGCCAGGGTATTTGCGTTCCTTTATAATGAACCATGATATTGTGCAAAGCCCCAACGTGGAGCAGAGCGCTGCTTTTCTCGCTGCTATCATTTACCCACTTATCACGATCAGATCCCCTCATGTTCATCAGCCACTACAGCTGGAGGAGTGGTGGGGGACTCTCATAAGGTGTCCATCTCACCGAGAAGCTTTTTTTTGGGTTTGAATGCAAGCACAGGTCAAACTGTTGACCTGTTGAAGGTAACCCTACCTTCTCGTTACTGATGTCCCATAAACAAATGCTGATTTTATTTTTTTTTTTAATTAATGTGTTCATTATTCATCGCTAGCAGGTACTGAAATTGCAATACGTGTCTCTTCTGGTGTGAAAACATTAATAGCTGCTTTGGTTAAGCACAGAAAGATCATTTATTTTACAAATACACAGAAAATTCAGGCTGGCTGGGATTAAAGCACAGCGTTTCTTTGTAGGTAAGGGTTTCAAGGCACGTTTTACCATGAGAAAGAATTAGTTCTCTGCAGTACTGTGCTTCCACAAGCAGATGCAGTCAGGCTGCTCACCCACCAGTCACAGCCTTAAGCCATGGGGCTGGTAGAGAGTGACATATTTGGGTACGCAAGGCACAAGCACAGGGGTTGGGAGCTAATTCTGCCCTATCTGAGGGTCTCAGCTGGGATCTATGTCGGGCTGATTCTTTCTTTCTGCATGTAAGGCTGGGACAGGTTGTATACTCCTGGGGGGGCTCAGCATCACAGAGCTGCCTCCCACATCCCTCCACCAGCCTTCGGACGCTCTATGCACACCTCACCTCTGTCAAGGACAAGGATCAGTAAATCCCTGCAGCTTCTTAAAAAAACCCCATTTTAATTAAAAACTGACATAATGGGAGCTTTAAAGGACATGAATGAAAACAGCTGTGTAGCTCCTCTCTCTGCCCCCTCTCCCCCTTTCCTTACCTTCCCCCTCTCTGTAGTGCTCTTCAGAGCAATTTTCATTTGAAGCTTTTTGATTTCATCAGCTCCGGACTCTCTGTTTTTTGTCACAGGCCATGTCAGCACCCTAGTAGGGACATTGTTCATCTCACAGCAGCAAATGGCTCTCCATGCCAGCCTGGCAGCTCAGGGGGATAGGCAGCCCCTGGGGCTGAGCAAGATCTCACCTGGGCAGGGCTGTGGGCAGGGCTGCAGGCAGGAGTATGGGCAGAGCTGCCAGGGGCTGAAGGCCTGTGCAGGTGACAGCCTGCTCCCTGAGCAGGCTGATGCTGCAGGGTGCGTGTTGAAGTTGGAAATGGGGGCATCAGGGAGGAAAAAGAGCAGTCCTTTGCTCAGATGAGAAATGTGACATGCAGCTGGTCCTATTTTACTTAGGATATATATTTCATGAAACCAGCACTCACAGCATCAATCCAGAGCTGAGGATGCCCTACCATCTCGTCTTTCCAGGGGATCAGCAAATCTAGAGATAACCCCAGGACCCCTGAGCTAGGCTGGACCAGATATTTCAGCCAAAGGTGTTTCCAAGCTCTGTTGCTAACACTATTGAAGTAAAACATGATGTGGCACTGGCGATTAAAGTGGACATACTGATTTTAGGAAATCTGATGAGAAGGAGGAGTCCCTACAGCGCCTTGAAGAGGGTTAGAGGGTATGACATGGCCTTTGATCTGATCACCTTCTTCCCAGGCTGCATGTCCAGCACGTCAAGCTTAAAATCAGCAGGCAAGCCAATACAGTGAATGCAAAAATAGGGCCAAACTCTTCCCACTGGGACTGTTCATGCTTTGCATTTTGCAAATGTAAAGTACTCACTGGTTCAGGGCTTCCAATTAGAGCTGGACAAATGAAAAACTTCTCAGCTCACTGCCCAATCCTCCACAAAATATTCAAATAAGAAATGATTTGGATCAATGCAAAGAACAGACCCTTTGATTTTTTTTCCCTACCAAAATAAACCTTTCTCCTCCCCACCCCGATTAATTTTAGATCAAATGAAATGTTTTATTCAATTTCAGACTGAAATGTCATTTCAGAACATTAACTAGAATAATATTCCTTTTTAAAAAGTGCAGAGCAAAAAAGTTCAACTCACAAAACTTTTTTTTTTTCCTGCATGGGTGTAGGAATGAATATGTTTTCTAATGAAAAAAATATGTTTTTTTTTCTGAACCTTTTTGGTGAGCACTCCATGGCAGTGTAAGCCTCTAGAGAAGGGGATGTGACCCGAGCCCTGAAGGGGGCTGACCTCGCAGGAGATGTGCAGCACAGGTTGGTCAAAATCATCTTCATTCCCCAAGAGCTTCCTCCTACTTCTCTGCTGACTGCTCTTTAATCAACTATTTAAAAACCAGCTTGGAGAATTTCATGACTTTCCAAATCCCTAGAACTTTATTAAAAAAAAAAAAAGATACAACAGAGGACACTACATCAGTGGCCATTGACAGGTCTGAGCCTGATCCAGACGGGTGGGCTGTGATGCTCCCACACAGGGTCTGGGACAGGAGGAAGAGGGACATCTTGGGGAATGAGCAATAAATTTATTTTCACGGAGTCTGAGGCCACACTGCCATTTTCAGCGTGGCTACAACACGCATCACAGGCGGATCTGGAGGCAGGGCTCCAAGGGGATTAGTAAAGATTTATTTTTCTTTTTCTGGAATGAGATGAAAGGTGGCGGGGGGGGGAGAGAGACGAGCAAGGAGTCTTACAGAAGGGAACTCATTATTTTCTATCTTTTTCAATGACCTTGTTTGTTTTATTCCTACTTGAAAGCAGTTACTTTCCTTGTGAATGTTTGGAAATATCTGGAGACTGGGGCCAATGAGAAAGGAAAAAAAAAGGTGAAGAAAAGGGATCCAGGTGAAAAGAAGAAATATGGAAAATAAACTAAATAAATGTAAATTGAGCTGGAAAAAGTCCTCCTTCTGCTTGCTGATGTTTCTCAAAGGAGAAACATCCACCTGGGCTTGGCACTGTGAGGAAGTACCAAACCTGGAGGAGATGGGCTGATGCCCCTGGGGAGGATGGTTGCTCTGGATATGAATAGGGAGTGTGCTGCCTTTTTTGCCTTCATTGAGACCTGAGGATTGTGCAGATATGTGTGTGTGTGCACACGTATCCGTGTGTGTGAGGGGGTGTTGCTGATCCTGGGCCGGGATGTGGTTGTTGCTGCCCATGAACAAGCTGCTATGCAGGGGAAATGGATGCCCATGTTGTCTACAGAGTGTTTTTCAGTCTGGTTGTATTTATTGTATGTAAAACTGGACCATGAAGGGAGCAGAGGCATCTTCTGTGTGACTCCCCTGGTCCTCACCCTAATTGTATCTGTGCCTCTCCTAAAGTAATTGCTTCAGAGCCATTACAAGAGGGATTTTTATTAGTTCCCCCCTGGCCCCTGCCCCTGTTCAATTCAGTGGGCTTTGATCCAGACTGGGAAGCAATGAAAGCTCACTAACATATGTATGCTTCCCTTCTTGGCCTACATGGGCAGCTTGATAGGGGGAGGTTGCCACTGGGCATTCATGTTGCTCAGGATTCAAAGTTTGCTTTGCAGCACCCCATTAATTTAACCCTGGTGTTTTGTTTTTTTTCCTATTTTGTTTTCTTAAAGGACCCTGTTCTTCAATTAGCTTCTGTATTGTGAGCACATGGGCTCTGAAAAAGGTAGCTACATCATGGAGGTAACCATCCTGGAGCCGCAAGGCATGGAGCAAGAGTCCACCGGTAGATCCTGTGAGTGACCAAAACCCAAAAGCCACCTCTGTCCCAACCAATGCTGCCTTTTCAGGGTGAGAAGAGCTCCCCAAACCCCTGACAGGTGCCTCATGACCCTGATAACCCGCCATGATCCCCATAACCTCCAGAGCCCCTGGGCCAGGAAGGTACATGTGTGCATGGCCACCTTTGCCATCAGGTCTACAGCTGGACTTTGCCCTTGAATTGCAAAGACATTCTTCCACACTGTCCCTACAGCCACATTAACAGCCTCTTCCTTTGAATTAAATTGGTGGCATTTAACGTCTAACTCCTTTGTTAAAAAGTAGAACCTAAAAGCAGGTCTTCCAAAGGTGCAAGGACAGATGTTAACCCAGGAAAAAAACCTTCTTACCAACACATGGGGTGCCTAATTTTAGATAAAACCCAGCCTTTGCTTTGAACTGTTGGCTTGGGTTGATCTTCATGTGGTTAGTCATAAATACTTATAAAAATGCTTCAAGTGCTCACTTTGCATAGCTATAAAGCCTCATAAATAATTCTAGGTACTAGTATTATGTGTCCTATATTGTTTAGGAATTTTTACCTCATTTATGGAGATCAGAGTCTTTCTGAATAGAGACCAGGCTATTAAGTGGCCACTGAGGTGCTGTCAGAACAGTATAGAGAAGAAAGGGATGGGGACCAAGCCCAAATGCTTATCTTCAGCTTCTTATCAATGCCAACGCTAATCAAGGATAATTTAACTTAAATACAGCTTTTATGCCTACTACTGGGAGCTGCATTTTAACCCTCGGGAATTCCAGAGAAGCCCATTTACGAGTAGGGCAGTTATTTCCAAGTAATGTTGATGTACTGGCACTTGGTATACTTGGCTGAAGACTCTGTTCTGCAAACTGGAGAACCTGATTACCTCTAAATAATGTGCTTGCAAGGAGGATATTAGCCTTTATGTAGTGCAAATGCAAGTGAGCCATGCATGGGAAAACTCCAGATAAACTAAGGGGTTTCAGGTTGTGTCTGATAAGCATCAAGTTCAGTGGGAAGGCTCTTTCTCTAGATTTAGCCTTGGGCTTCAAAGGGAATAAAGAAAATCCAGTGGTTTATTTTTTTTAACCTACTACATCTAAAGGCCATAGAAGAAGAGTGAGTAAAGGTTGTATTATTGGGAGCAAAGGGATAGGAGAGAAAAATTAAATGAAAAAGTCTTTGTAGTAACCGTGCTTCCATGAGAGACTTCCCACCTGCTGGCTGTATCCTGCGTGCATCGCATGAAATGGCACGTGGGGGCAAAGCTGAATCCTCCTGGGCTGCCTTCTGCTTATGGGAATGCATGGGAAAAATCCCAACTCCTGCACCAAACTGCAGCAACAGAGGGATGTTTTTAAACAAATATAACCCTCACACAAAAGAAAACATCTTTTTTCTTCAAGTGGAAAGCCCTGCCAAAGGGGGTCCTCCGTAAAAAGTGAACCCAGCTATCACCCTAGAGGTTTTACCCTTCCCAAGGGCAGAGAGCATCAGAGGCAGGCAGACTTCTGCTCATGGCAGTGCCTAGTGCCTAGCATCCCAGATCCTCTCCTGGGGGGTAGTTCCTTGCCAGCATCCAGCATCACAAACAGTGTCTATCTGCTACCATGAGGCAGCAAGGGTATTATAAATAATTTATTCTCTGGGCAGGGTGGTGAGGAAGAGAGTGAGCTTTTAATTAAAATGATATCTTACAGATCAAATAAATATGAATAAGATGCCAAAAACAACTGTATAAATCCCAAACATTCTCTTGTGTTTTAATTATTTGTGTTGATAAAGCAAGAGTGAAGGCATTTTACGCTGCTTGGAGGGTGAGGAGGCAAAAGGTTACACTGGCATTTGTTATACTCATTTCAAGGAACAAATATTTCAGAAGCCCAGATCTGACGAACTATAATTCATATCAGAAATTAAATTGGAATTTAGAGAACAATTGTTAATATTTCAAAGTAATTGTTTAAGAAATTATCATTTTGGTATCTGCCTCAAAAATAATTACCCACCACTAATTTTTCATTTTCAAAGGCTGCTGTTTGTTGGAATAGTGGAAAGATGAGTTTTTGCTGGGAGCTATTTATGTTCAAATGAGGAGATAAATAGGAAGGGACTTTCATGTTCCTAGGCAAATGAGTCTGACTAATATATGGCTTCAAGCTCAGAAGTGGGCCCTGGATTTATTTGAAAATTCAGGGAATTTTTATGGATGGGATTTGCAAGTCACAGCAGCACAAGTGAAGAATCAGTATATGTGCTTATTAATTAGAAATGGGTGTCCAGATAAACCCCTATCTCATGGAGAAGCCCTGCCCACCTGGCGTGGGGTACCAGCTCTTCTGCCAGGCGGGCAGACTCCAGCAACGCAGCTGCTGCCCACGCCTTTCTTTGCTCGGTGTCAGAGGGCACTGCTGTCTGTTTGCAGGCTACACATGTGCTTTTGCCACTGGTCCTCTAAGCAGCACTGATGTTGATGGTAATTTTTAAAGTGCACAGGGAAGAACAACGTTTTTTACTGAGTCTTCTGAGAAAGGCTCTTTCTCACTGCAAACAACATTTTTTCATCTGAACTGTCACGATACTCTCTGTCTTCTCCAGGCACTATCTGGGCCCCCAGTAAACCTCCCCAGTTGTTCTGTTGGACACCAGGATGTTTTGCATGACATTTCCCAGCAGGTCAGTCCCTGCACCCTGCGAAGGACCCATGCTGCCAATAAATCTGTCCAGCAGCCTCCTTGGGGAAGATCCTATGGCTTTTGGGTTGCTAATGTGTCTTCCACCCTCTTCATGTTATACGTCCCTCTTCCCTTTGATCTCAAGGACTCCAGACTCTCATGAAGACACTGGTCTGGAGGCTAATGAGGAATACATTTGACCTTTGCAGACACTGTGATTAAAGATTACTGGAGACTGTGGGGCAAGCAAAAAAAAAAAAAAANAAAAAAAAAAAAAAAAAATTCATCTCCTTTTGGCTTCATCCTCCCAGCTTGTTGCAAGTATTCCAATTACACAGCAGATCACAGGGGCTGTGTTGGAAGACACTGGTATCAGCAAATTAGCAGGCTGCAGTAGGAGCAGTAATTAAGGCAGCTTTGTGTTTGCCTGGGTTTGGGGCTGTCACTCCTGTTTGCATGCTGCCTGGATTCAGGGTCCCCGTGCATGCCTTGGGTTTGGGATTCTGCTGTGCCGAGCTGCGGCTTGTGCTGTGTATGCTGTGCTTTTTAAATAATTGCTGTGGTTTAGGAATTAATTGTAATGATTGCAGGTGAAGAAGAAACCACAGGCAAAACAGTACTGGTTTGTGCAGTGCTGCTGCTGTGGCAGCCCACACAGGTATTGGTAAAACGCTGTCTGCTTGAGGATGGGCAAGGAAAATCAGTGAGGAAAATGTTCTCTTTCCCCATGGATGATGAATTTATACCCTCCCAGGCCTCCTGCTCTTGCAAGGCAGCAGGTAGCTGCTTCCTGGTAGCTCCTACTACAGGGAAGAGCTTGGAAAATGTGGAGAATCAACAGACCCTTTACTCAGCTGACCCGTCTGGCACTGGAGGAGCAGAGCAGTCCTCTGCTGCACGCTGTACGCCAGTTTGGCTTTCGGTGGGTGAGGGAACAGTGTTTGGAACCCTTCCTTTGGGAAGGCAATTTGTAGTAGAGATCTGTTCATAACAGATGTCTCTGCCAGGAAGTTTTCCCCTACTATTAAGCCAATATTTTCCTATTCTTAATTTAAGCCCATACTACTTATTTTGCATCTGTGTAGAGGCATTAAAAAAGAATCTCCCTTTCATGTTGTATATCATCTCTAAATATCAGAGCTAACAGCCCAGGTTTCCTTTGCTCTTTACTTCATGCCTCATAAATCATCCACAGAGTGCTGGGATCATTTCAGAGCTCTTCCCTGCCATCCCTGTCCATGGGAATGGACTGAAAATTTCCACGTGGATCAGATCTGAATTGATTGCCTTAACCCAGAGGCTAAAGAAACAGCAATCCTTCTCTCTCATGCAATACATTTATTTCACAAAGGCTAAAAACTGGTTAGTTTTTTTCTTCTCCGATATAGCACAATAAATCTTCTTTTACCCCACCCACCACCCCCATTTTTTTTTAAAAAAAGAAATCCTTTCCATAGTGTTCATTATGGGAAAAAACAAGGAATGGAAACGGAGAAGAATCCAGTCCCTTACCAGGTAAATCTTGCTGTGCCTCAGTGCATCCACACACCGGGCTACAGAGACAGGGATGATTTCCTTGTAACTTCTCTGAGAGCAGCCTGCCTACACTACAGATTTTGCCATCAAGCCAAGTTGCTCCTTAGGGTTTTGAGGCAGGATTTGGCCTCTCAAAGGTGACATTGCCATGTCACCAACCTGCTCTCCCTTGGAGCACAGCACATGGTAGAAATCCTCTTCAGCAGCAGCCAAGGGCTGGGTTTTGAAGGACTCCTGCTCTCTGGAGGATGCTTGAAGGGTCAGGATGTTAGGAATATGGCAGATTCCCAAATAATTTTTCACACTGATTTTCCAGCAACCCAAATAGTCCATGAAACATGGCCACCTTAATCTAGAAGCATGCCTTAGAATAACGACATTTGGGCCAAAGCTCTCACCTTCCTGTTAATATAAAGCCTTAAAGGATTTATAATAAAGCAACTAATTTGATCTGTATTGTGCTAGACCCAGAAAATGACCCTACAAATCTGTGAGCATCCAGAGCATCTTCAGGAGTTCGGAAAGAATAGTTATCCAGCTGGTACCTGAGGCAGGTCACTGTTAAGTAGGTGGAAGCGTTCATTCACTGTGGAACATCTCAGTGTTATCCACCTGCACATGTATTCACAGAGAGACATGTTAAGCCATGTTTTCTTAGTAAATGCATCATGGGCATAGTGCAATTTATCACAAGAGCAATGGGGTACAACCAGTGCAATCAAAAACCATGGAGATGGGGTTTCTGAAAAAGACTTTGCAAATATGAACCAGCTCTCCCCAGTAGTCATGAATTAAGCAAAACAGCAGAGGCTCACAGGCTATCAGGAATAGATCAGCAGTGCTCCACAGAGCAGCCACCTGGCATTTGGGGTCTGCTGGCTTCTTTGGCCAAGCTGAGCAAAACCAAGTGGAGGATCAGAGATGTGGGCTGCTGAAGGGAGGAAGAGAGGCTGTCAACAACTCTTTGCCTCCTGGAAAAACTATGCATTTGTACCAAGGATAACTTAAAAGAGAGATGTATGTTTATCTGTATTAGCAAAGCTGTGGGTCCCAGGAGGCTCTCTGGGTAGTGAGGGAGTTGTCAATATATTTTTGCATGCAGGGCAGTTGCTCACAAGGAAAGCGCACTAATTAGAGGCAAATATTTGATCTCCATAGGCTTTTGGTGAAATATCTTAGAATAGAAGCAGATGTTGCTGAAATTATTTCATTCAACTATTTTCCCCCTTTTTCTTCCCTTGTTTTTGTTGTTTTGTTGTAGTTTTGGGGTTGTTTTTTTTTTTTGTTTTTTTTTTGTTTGTCTGTTTTTATGAGGCATTAAAATTCAGTTATCAGCTCATGACGGTTTATTGGAGAGTGCCAAAACTTGCTCTAAATCAAAGTTGATGCCTCATCTAAAGCAAAGTATATGTACATGCACCAACATCCCTCTGCCTTACTTTTGAAAGTCACAAGTTATCCAGAACCTGGATATCCACCCTGGGAGCTATCAAAGGCTCCCCAAAACATGTCATAGTACAGCCAGTACATATTCCTCTACTGTGGCTGATGTCATGCTGGTCAGCACAGCATCCAGATGATATGCACTCTGCATGGTCCTGTCTTGTATCAGTTCTTTGCCCAGTAAATCTCCTCCTCTGATGAGCCAAAAGGTTGCAAATCTGGCTCCCTAGTTGTAAAATAAAGCACACATAAATACATGACTGCCTTAAAGACCTTCCAGAAGGTCTCACGAAGGCATTTGACTTCTTCAGAATGGGTTCAGATGAGGAATTTTAAAAGACAGGAACCTGAAGCCAGGTGTCATCTATAGTTCAAGGAGATTTGGAAGACCAAAACCCCCACTTTATAATATTTTGCCCCATTATACAGTACTATATTGCAGTCCTGGTTGTGTCGTCTGGGGTAGTGCTAAGACAGTTGTGAATTGACCTACAGTGAGAAACAGCACCTGCAACACGCTCTACTGAATGGGTTGGAAAGTGGAAAAATTAGTCTCCTTGTGCAGGTGAGGAAATGAGGCATGTATGGAGACCATGTGCCAAGGTCTACAACATAGGGTGAGTGGAAGCCAGTAAGTGCAAAAGAAAATATCACATCCCAGTGTGAAATTTTGCCTTCAGTGTCCGAAGAAAAGGGATTTTCCCCAGAAAAGTGGGCTCCATCCCTGAACCCAAGCAGCCCCCATCCTAAATGCCATCAGGGTGCCCCACAAGCACAGGTAGCTCCATTCAAACAGGGAATAATCACAGATGTTTCTCCTTGAAATGTCATTGACCAAGGGTATACAGAGAACCAAGTACACGGGCTGAACATCAAACGTTGCCTCAAATCAGAAACCCTGTTGTATTGATTATAGAGTCAAAACAAGGGTCTTTATGAATTTGCTTGTCTAGTCTCACCCCAAAAGCATCTGCAGGACACCATATTCAACCCCACAGGACAGGTCAGTTAATTAAGTTGAGTGAGTCAATGCATTGATCAGTTTATCAAATGATAAACAGAGTTTCTGCTTTCATCAAGGTTGTGAATATTAATTGATTTGACAGGCTGAAGCTTGGTAAAACAAGTAGAAGGGGCATCAGGGCATCACTGTATTAATTAGCCATGTTGAAGCTGCTTTTAGCTGCTTCCGAAGTTTAATCAATACACTACATTTGAGTCCCAAAAGGCTTATGAAACAGCCTTTGAAATCCTTTAAATTGTTGCCTCTGTGAGGATTTAGACTCTTGGTGTATTCTTGTTCTGCTGGTTTTCTTCCTTTTATTTTTTTCCCTCCTGAAATCAACAATGACCCGTAAGGAATGGTAGGGGTGGGCTTTCTTATTTGTATCACAAATTTGCATTCACTAAGAATAGAAAGAAAATGAAAAAGATTTTTTGTTTTAGTACAATAATAATAATAATCCTAGACATTAATGAGCTGCCCTTTGCCTTCCAGTTTCTATATGCAGTAAATTAGCTCTATAGACTTAATCTGATGTGAATGGGCACGGCACCATTTAAATCATGTTTTCCTGGCCCTTTGCATACTGTTCAGACTTTGATTTCATACAGAATAAGGTCTGAGCTTGTTAAAACATTTTATTGAGAAGGAGGAATGAAAAGGCGGAGCTGAAAATAAAGCCAGGAATGAAGCTGTGGAGAGAAGGGGATGGAGGAACCATGATCATGGGAGGAGGTGGGGAGATGGGGAAGGCAGAGCTGCTCCTGTATGCCAAGACTTGACATTTCTCCAGGAGGGGAAAGGCAAGCAACAGGTGGAGACAATAAAGTGCCTGAGGAGGGAGACATGAAAAAAAGGATGAATCAGGAGAGCAGGTGGGCTGGATTACTCATCTCCAGTGCTTGGGTGACAGGGTTGCTGGGGGTGTGAAAACATCACTAAGGAAGAGCACCAGGAAAGGTGCCACAGGGCAGGGGATGCAGGGTCATCCTGTAGGCTGGGTCTTTGGAAGATGTCTCTAACCTTCATGCTCTAAGGCTGCCTGGGAGTGCATGGTGTTTCTGCCACCAGCTGGCTTTACAGGGAGCTTGAACAAGGTGTGATGAAGGAAGGGCGATGCATACCTTGCAGAAATATCCTGGTGGCCTGCCTTTACACAGCTTTTTCTGTGGCTTTGTGATTAACTCAGTACCTGCCCAAAACACCACCTGAATCTGGGACACCCTTCAGGGGACCCTTGAGGGTTGAAGTCTTTGGTCTGTCCTCTGGCCAGTGCTCCAGCAGACCTGTGAATATGCATAGTCCTCAAACAAAGTTTCTGAATCCACAAGTTCCCGACCTCTTAATTTGTTGCAGCATTCTGCTGTTGTGACTTCTCATCCCTTTTCAAGACAGAACTTCCCCAGATACGCCCATAGCAGGGTTCTCAGCACAAACTCCTGACACATCTTCAGCAATTCCGCTTGCATTGACTCCCCGAGGTCACTGCTACAGATGTCTCACCAGCACAGTCAACACAAGACCAACAGTGCTTGAAACAGTTCTCAGGGCCCCAGCATAATTATAACAATTACGGAGTCAGGCCCTGAGCTGTGCTTTCCGATGCATTTATCTACCACACAGACTTCACTGCATGTGCAGATCCTGTTAATAATGGAAGATGCCCCAGTCTCTCCAGGGGCAACGCTCTTTGCTATGGGCAAGGTACTAAATCACATTTGAAGTTTCTAGGCCAAAGTATTTTACTTTTATTTTTGAGGAATAAAGTTCCCCAAATATGTGAGGCAAATTTCCAGGGCTGCCTACCTTGGCTCACCTGGTAACAGGTAGAAAATGAGGAGGCAGCCTTCCAAATAGGTGAAGGCTAGACCATCCTGTAGCAATCGTGTCAAAGTGACTAAATGAATTAGAGAAAAACAGGGCTGAAAGGGACCCAAGAGCTCTATGTGCAACCCCACTCCAAGCCAGAGTTAACTCTTCCCTGGTCACTAGCAACACAGAGCCCCATGAATGTGAGAACATCTCAGCAACATCCCTAGAGGCACCATTTATTTCTCAGGTCTTTGGATCACTGACAGTTCCTGCTACCAATCAGCCCCAAAGGCACTGTGACCCTTGGAGGCAGAAGGCACAAACCAGTGGTATTTTGCAAACGTATGTTGGTCAGCATGTGAGAAGGACACCTCTGCTGACTCTGCACCCCACTCTGGTCTGCATTAACCTCTGACATAGTCATATCAGAAAGAAGATCCTGCAGATGAAGTGAGGGGACTCTGATGCCATCCAGACTTGTGGGTCTCTTTCATTCAGATGTCCCCTTGTTCATTCCTTCCCTCAACACCTTTAGACAAAAGATCAAGGATGTGGCTGCAACATGCATGTTGTAAGGCACATCTTGCACTCAATCCTCTCAGCCTCAGGCACCATCCAACTCTGCCTGTGGTAGGTGGGGGTGGCCCGCTAAGTTCCCCTTTCCCATCACACACATGTTGGTTTGAGATGTCCTCAAATTTGTCAACATGACAAATTCCCCTTTTCCCTGTGGGACGGTAGTTTGGGAAGCTGAACCTGATGCAATTTATCCTGGTGATGAAACGGTTGCACTCATGAATGTCTCTGTAGGTGCAGCATAGGCTGTACAGGTCAGGACTCCCTCCTGGGTCATGGACAATGGCAGTAACTCACATTAATAGCTTCTGCTCAAAGGGATGGGACTGAACGCTCAAAAGACCAATTAGTCTGTGACTTCTCCACAGAGGCCTCCCAGAGAGGAGGACAAAAAGACAGAGGTGTTAGAGCTAGGCAGAAAGGCACAGAGGAAGAGAAGGGAATGAAAATGCACATTTTGCAGCCGAGTGAGCCCCTTTCTGGCTTGCTTACTGCTGGAAGAGCTGTGGAGGAAGAAAGAAAAGTGTTCTGGAAGCAAGTCACTGTGATTCCTGACACAGTCAGAAATGAAGACAAGAACATTGAGAAGAAGGCTGTCCTGGTGCTCAGGCCATGCAGGTGGGAGATCAAAATGATGCTGATGGCTTCCAGCACCACTGTATAGTGCAACATCACCTATGTCCCTGTGATTTTCCTCTGAAAACTACTGAAGAATTTTTTTGGTCCCCTGGTTCCTGGACCCCAAACCAAGGAATGAAGCCACTTGGTGTGTTGGACATGGGTAGGAAAGGCGAAGGCAATGCTGCAGGAGAGCATGAACCAGTGGGTGAAGAAAGTGCAGATAAGAGTCACTGCAGAGGAGAATGACCTGCTTTGGAAATGAGCCCTGTGTGAGCGCTTCACTATCTCCATCAGTCCTCCAGTTTACAGGAGACCAAAGGGAGAACGAGACATGTGCATAGTCATTTATGATGAGCAATAGTTGGGATTTGTCCAGAAAAAGAGTTTCAAAAATACATGTCCCTTCCCAGTGGAGCACAGTTTTATTCTAGGGAAGCCATGAATGATGTCAGAAGAAAGCCTGGTGAATACATCTCTATGTACACATTTATATACACTCACCTGCTTTTGCACTGCAGCTGTGGGAGCTGCCTGCCCCACACTCCACTCTCTCCAGCATCCAGTGATGCTCCTCCCTTCCCCAGTAGGGCAGATGAAATGAAGACCCACCTTGTCTACAGGGTTAGCGCTTCCTCTCCTCCTAATCTACCTCCTCTTGGGGAGAGAGCCCTTTGCTGAAGAGAAATAATACACGCCTCACGTCACCATTAGTTTTAAAATTATAAAGGAAACTCTCCATCAGCACTGCCACAATTACCTTCCCATTTTCTTGCTTCACCTCATTAAAAGGAAAATGTTACAATTAAGGTGCGGACGGGAGGCACAGATTAATGTTCTGTTTCTAATGCATTGATGAATTGGCACTTAGTCAAGGGGTTTAAAAATATTAAACTCTTCTCAAGAGCCATCCCAAAAAGGAGTGTTTCTTACTTGAGGGGTACTTTCTCAGCTCAAACCAGTGGTTCTCCATCACAGTGCTAAGGATGTATTTTACAGCGGTGTTTACCACAGAGGCAGGGTTTGCTTGGGCATGCCTGCTGGTGTTCCACAGGGGTGGTGACACGGTTGCAGGATGGCACTTTCTCTGTGGTGAATCTTCTCCCATCACATCTAATGTGGGGTTTTTTTGGTGTGCATAGGGAACTTTACATGGAATTAGACTTCACCTGCTTTTATTCTTGCTTTTCAATTCCATTTCTCTGCTTTTGGCATGTCTTTGTTAGAGTCATGGCTTTCTTCTGCCACAAAAGCCCTTCAGGTCCTTACCCCATTTTTTTAGGTCAGATCACCACTGCATGAAGGGAGCAGTGAGTAGGCAAGGGGGAAGGGGAGGGGAGGTGGTGTTCCCAATCCCCCAGACAAAATCCCTATTTCCTTTGGGATAGTCGTGTGCCCTGGGCCAACCTGGGAAGTGGGGTGCACCTTCAGTGAGCTACCTACAAAGCTAAAGCTGCTTCAAAGGGGGCATAACAATGCCTATAATCCATATCCATTTTCAACATATTTTCATCCCATTTCAAAGCCCTTTTTTGCTGCCCTCATGGCCTTACGCCAAGACTTGGGGCCTGCCATGCCCACCTTTGCTACAGAGCCGGTAAGGCCCAGCCCTCCTATAATGAAAATGTCACTAATGATAAATATTTAAAGGGATGTGATGCTTATCTTTATATTTACTACTTTGACCTTTATATATTTGGATTTTATTTTATGTTTTATGTGGCTTGCCTTCGCCTTTTCACAGACACAGTGCTGTGGAGCAAGAAGTACTGCAATGGCTCCAGGATTGCTGTTGCATTATGAATACATGCATGGTACATACAATTACAGAACTTTAATGCCTGGTATAATTACTGTCTGCAGTTTGCATTAATGCTCAGGGTGATATAATGAAGCAGCCCATTCAGACACCAAGAGATCTGCATCCCAAGGGCCAATGGAAAATCATGGCTTACAATCTTGCAATTAATTACTGTGACTTGTGTGAAGAAGCTGGGACTTTCCAGAGTACTTTGCACCCACAGTTGGTTGAAAAGCCTACACAGAACAACACAACCCTGCTGTGCACAGCCTACAGGCAGGGCGCTGCTTTATAACCGAGCAAGGGTCTTCATTTTTATTCCTGTAATCTAGAAAGGGAAAAAAATCAAGGGAAACAGCAGGCGTAAGGAAGAGAATACATGTATAACTGCTTGAGGCATCTTAAAACAGAATGTATGTTTACTTGCAGGACCTCTCTCAAGATCTCCTTGTTGCCAGTGGTCTGGCTTGCCCTGATCCCCTTGGGCAGGGCAGGATGGCTGTCTCCTTTTTAGAGCCCTTCAGGAGCAGGACCAGGATTTATGGCTGTTTAGCAGATCCATGATGGCTGTGAAGAAACAGGGTATCTCCTGCAGCAGTGGGGAGAGGGAAGTTCTCCAGACTGTTATATCTGGCAGCCTTGGCCAAACCCTATGGCCATTTTCCCTTCAAGGAGTGGGAAAATGAATGAATAAATAAATAAATAAATGAACTAATAGGCTTGATTGCACTTTGCTGAAAAACTTGGGAAAAAAAAGGGGAAAAGAAAGTGCTGAGGCAGCTCCTTTCTGTGTCTTTGAACTTCAGGCTTTGAAAAGAGGTGGGGAAAATCTTAAGGAATTAACGAGGACTACTGGGAAATTACTCAGGAGGGAATTTCAGTGCTCTCAGCTTGGAAAGAAATAGAAAACAACCACCCTTGATAGAGATATATATACACACATACACATGCACACATATGTGAGAGTATGACCCCCTTTGGACAGCCATTCAACTTCGTCTCTGCTTTTTTTTAGTGATGTATTAATTATTTGATTTGTTGACAGAGCATCTGGGAAGGGTGAGACCTGCCTTTCTCCCATTTTAAGGTCTGTAGAGGAGGCAGCTCAGCAAAGACCCAGAGCTGCCACCACTCTGGCTGCATTTTCTGAAAGTCAGCCTTGATCAGAAGAGCTCGCCTTTCAGGAATTTTTTTTTTTTTTTTTTTTTTTTTTTTTTTTTTTTTTTTTTTTGTCAGAAAAAGCCTCAAGATAAATATTCTTAGATGAAAACCTATAAAAAGCTCAGACTGACAAACTATTTTTTTAGGCACTTCTTTTTCTCCCAACAAGAATATATCTGTCAAGAGAAACAGATGTTCTCGATGAAAAATCTTCTTTAATTACAACTCTGTCAAAAAAACTGGAGACAGATTTCTCTTTTTTTTCCCCCAAGCCCATTAAAATGTATGTGAATGGCCAAGGTTTTAAAGCCATGGCTCATGTCATAATATAATATTTAAATAAAACATTTCCCTATTAAGCAGGCTGAGTACCAGCAAAACCACAAGTCAAAATACACGGACAAATTCAAACTGATTGAGGTTTGATATTTTAAAGTGAGGTGTCGAGCCTAAAATTGAGCCTTCCTTGGCTATGGTTGCATGCAGTGCTGGTCTCTTCACGTGGACCACAGTCACCAATCCAGATTTCTTACTTAGCTTAGGGGAGTCAGGTGAGATGAACACATCCCACCCCAGGGTTAAGAACTTCTGCAAATCAGGCCAAATATTTGCATAATAAAATAAGAGTTTAAGATCTGGCCATTAGAAAGTAATTTCTTTAAACCTTGCACTAGTTCTCTGATAACTCTAGATGTGTGCCCAGTAAATGTTTTCTTTAGTAAATGCATTAAAGCACTAACTAGCAGTCTCCACTTTCTCAGGGCTAATCTGCTCTCCAGAAGTTTGCAGATGATAGCAATGTGACATAAAAGAGATCTCACTGGCACAGCATGTCCCCAGGGCTGGCATGACACGTGTAATCAAGGGGAATAAAGTTCTGCTGAAGATAGAGGCAGGAATGCAAGGTTGATATTTCTTTATTGGTTATAGTAATTGTCTAGAACCTAGCTGAGTAGTTGGATGAAAATAATCAATAGTTCTTGTCCACTAATGAATGATTTTCCAGCAGTCACTAGTGTAAATAGGTTTCATTAAAATAGTAAATCCCCCCAAACAAGAAAATTAACAAGAGCTTATGAAACTTATGAAATTGCATGGGTCTGAATATCTGACAGAGATGACAAATATCTGCTATTGTTATTTTTGGTAAACAGATTTTCTTTTCAATTTTCACTCTTGACACTTAAATAATAACAATGCTTAGCAAATCCATTATTTCTTTCCCAGAAATTTTCAAGTGCAAAACACGTCAGGCCCAGCTCAGGAACACATCCCTGTCCTGAACAGCCCCCACATGCATGTGCTCAAGTCCTGCAAAGCTGGTGCCCTGTAACTGCTCCAATAAACTGAGAATTATAAGAGTTGAGCCTTCAAACTAGCCCACTTTAAATGGAGACATTGGCC
Source organism: Chloroceryle aenea (assembly GCA_013399075.1). Taxonomy (NCBI): domain Eukaryota; kingdom Metazoa; phylum Chordata; class Aves; order Coraciiformes; family Cerylidae; genus Chloroceryle; species Chloroceryle aenea. Next base: position 152,562 of record VWZY01006281.1, read on the forward strand.
TGATGCAGATATTGCTTTTCCTGACTCCTAGGACTAAGGTGGTGTGAAATCAACCTTACACTGATAGGTTTCTGCCCAGAATGTGCGTGCAGGACAGAGGAACAAACCTGGGACTTTTGTACCAACACTGCTGGAGGATTCTGGGATCAAAAGAGAGTAGAATAACAGAAAAGAGACTGAATTACTTGCTGTTGCTGATTTTGATATTTCTTTCAAACCATTCGCTTCACTTCCATTTCTTTTATCCAAAGAAGAAAACTGAAAATATTACTTGTTTTGGTCAGACTAGAACATGGTTCCTTTTGCCCTAAAGTGAAAGTTTTCTTCTGCAGCTAAAAAAATACCAACCAACCAACAATAAAAAAAACCCAAGCAACCAAACCCCAAAGCTACCTGGTGAAAAACCTCCTAACACATTTTTCTGGTTTCTTTGTTACCTCTGGAAGAGTCAGGAGTCCGCTGGGGAGCAGCAAGGATATTTTTGCAAGTGGCTAAACACATTACATTGTTACATGTAACAGAGAAACAGAGAAAGCTCTTGCTTTGCTTCTTGTTCTCAGAGGAAACTCCTTCCTTCTTTTCCTTTTTTCCTTCTCCTTCTCCTCCTTCTCCCTTCCCCCATCCTCAAAAATCTCTGTCTCCACTTGGTCTTCCCTCCTTTTGCTTCTCACATATTGCATTCTTGATGGAGAAGAATCTCAAAGGCAAGAGAAGGCTGAGGGCACCATGCATCTGTGCCAGCAGCACTGACCAGAAAACAGTGTTTCAGACAAGAGATTGTGATAGTAATCTCCCTTCGAGAGAGGCATTCCCATTTTTCATGATGGCCAGTCCTTTTGGGATGTGGATGAAAAGAAAAACCGTTTCATTTGCTCTTTGGAAGTTGGAGATATAGATCAAGGCCATGCTCATTCCCCCAAAGACTAGAAACAGGTTTGTTGTGTGTGTGAGAATTGAGGCTATCCTCTGTGAAAACTAAACCAGTTATCTACACTTTCACCTAGAGGTCTGCAGCAGACATTTTTCTCCAAAAGCTGGATAAATCCAAGCTGTTAGTGCCCCTCCTTCCCGCTCTCCTTAGTTATTGCTTTTTTAATACACAGAGGGTGAGGAACAAGCGAATAGGTCTGCTTCCCAATTTTGCCCTTGCCTGTTTCTATGAATTGGCCAGATTTCTTCAGGGTTAAGCAGACCTGAGCAGCTTTGGTGCCTCTGATGTTCCTCTTTGCATGCCATGATCTGGATGCAGATGCCCAGGTCTGCTTAACCCTGGAAGATGGCACAGGAAAGATTATTTTCAGAGCACAACATACAGCCTGGGTGGAGATACAGCCTCTTCTCTATCAGGAAGGTGGTGGCCCAGTACCTTGCCTATCAGGAAGGGTGGGTTTTGCTTCTGCAGAACCTTTAGAGGTTTCTTCTCCAGTCAAGCAACCTCAGCCAGAGCCATGCAGACTTTTCTGTGTCTCAACTTTATCTGGGTTTCACCATCACAGACAGCCTTGCTACTATCCCAGTCCCTGTCCCTGATCCACTCACCTGGGAAGGATGCTATGGGACGGGGCCATTTCTTCTCTCTAGGTCCAGTATCATCACATATAACGTGTTTCCAAAACCATGCTGCAATCCCGTGTCTGTGATACTTGCAGCCATAAATCTTGTGCCTCTGTCACAAACAGTGATTGAGCCTGTCTGGCAGAATTTATTCTTTTGGAGCCCATGCAGTTACAGCAGAGATGATCACCCTCTCAAGGAGCAATGCTCAGGGTGAAATCTTTCCCTCAAGAGCTCCTATGGAAAAACACAGCAGCATCCATAAGACACTGACATCGATACATATCCAAATCCCCACTTGCTCAGTTCCCTGTGATGTCCTTATCCCTCTCCTGACCCTTTCTCCTGGCACCATGGCTCATGCTTATTTGCTATGCTGCACTTGAAGAAATGGAGGGATGAAGTAGCCTGTTGGGGGAAGGATTGAATTTTGGAGCCTTGGCAGTCTGCTCACACCCATGGGCTTATGCTTTACAGCAGCTCCATTGCTAAATACCCTAAATTCCCCCTTCTCTGCAGGGTTTGCCTGGTGCTGACACTTGGAGAAGGGCTCAGCCCAAGCTGTGGAATAAGGAAGTCTTCCCTGGGAGAAATCCCTTCCACAGCATCCCCTGTGCTCCTCCCAGACCTTGCTGTGGCTTTAGAGCTGAGCGTGAAGTCTGCTTTATTGTTTGTCACCTGAAGCACTTGAAAAAATTACACAAATCCATCAAAGTAATGAATCTTCTCAGCAGTGACAAATAGACAGAAACAGACAGGCACTCATCTGAAACAAGTCATCTTTAAAAATTAATACAAAATAAATAGCAGACCCTTCACTCTCTTCCAGGGGGTGGCTGCCTGGTTTGGGCAAGGGGATGGGCAGGTGATGGCTCTCTATTAGGAGCATGACTCTATAATAGGGATGTGTCCTCCTCCATGTCCCCGTCACCTGTAGCATGTCTGTCCTCAGCAGCATCTGGCAGCTCTGGGAATGCTGGAGCAATGTGACAGTCGATGCTGTTACACTGCCAAGAGCCAACAGAGTGCTTCAGAAACAGACTTTTGGGAGTGCCAAAGCCTCCTCACCTTCCTCCAGCCTCAGCTGGCTCCCTCCAGCCCTCTGGACTCTCAAACCAGTTTGGGTATGTCTGAGTAAGCTTGTAAACTCCTCAGGGGAGAGACTGCGCTTGCTTTTATTCCTGCACACTGCCTGTCACAGTGTGGGCTCCATAAATAATAAACAGTGGTGTTCCTGTCTCCTCCAAGCTCTCATTTTGTTACCCAGGTATAATCTATCCTACCTGTCTTTCTATCTGTTGATCTATCTATATGTGTGGGTATACAGATGTATGTTGTATATATGTCTATGTTTATTGTATGTATTACCATTATAAGGACTCAGAGGGAACAGGTCTGAGACCACTGTGTGTGGGACAGTTCTGTGTCAGATGCACACCAAGCTCCTCCACTCCTGTACTGTATTGACAGCCATGTACACGTCCCGTCACCCTGTGTTTGCTACTGCCTTGGAAGCCTTGGCCCTCATAGTCCAGCTGTTGCAATGAATTTTAAAAGATGCAAAAGCACTCTTCTTGCTCAAAAATGTTGGGTTTTTTGTTTGTTTGGCTTTTTTTTCCCCCCCAAAAAAAGCCTGCTGGGGGGGAGAGGGGGTGTGTGGAACCCAAATCCAACTCACATCTGGGAAAAAAACCCAAAAAAACAAAAAAACACCCAACAATATAGTGATTATCCTTCCTAGGGGGAACAATTTTCCTATGGGATTCTGTAAAAAAAAGTTTAAAAGTTGGTTTTGGTTTTGCTTCTTGAGGCTGGTGTTGCCACTGAGGGAGGGCTGAGCTGGGAGAGCAGGCAGGTTCTTGGGGACATGGCATTTCACTGACAGCCATGATCTTGCTCCTCTGATGAATCAAAAGGAAGGAAATCAGCAGAAGGCAAATTGGTTTTGACCACAAGAATCTTCTTGTTCAAATCTCTCCCATCTTGAGAGGTTTTTTCTTTATTTATTAGTCTACAAAGAGGCAGCTGTGCTGGCACCTGCGGGGCCTGCCCTTGCCCTGCAGAAAGGCGTGGGGATGGAGAGTGGGAAGGAAGACGGATGGATCCTGAATTGTTTCTAATTTATGGGGCTCCGTGATTCCTGCTGCTGTATGTCTCCAAGAAATGACACCACTACTTCAGGAGCAGAGATTAATCTGAGCCGGCAGGAGAAGGACAAAACAAATCATCTACTGCGGGAATCTCATTTGATGCCTGTTAGTAAGAGCATCGGGATGAATGGCTTTTGTAAAGACTGCACTGCAACATGGCTTTTTCCCCTTCTCTCCACTCTTCTGCAAATTGAGGTCTGTAAGGTGTGCAGTGGAGACAAGCCTGGGGCCACTTTTGGCACTGCCTATGCTGTAGTGCAGGAGTCGCTGCTCCAAGCAAGAGACCTGGAACCTGCAGGGGTGGGACAAGGTGTTTTGGGTTGAGGCTGGATGAAACTTTGAACATCGGATACAAGAGTAACAAGAGAGTTGGAAGCTAAGCTAAAGCTGCAGAGGTACATGTATACACAGGATGGGTGGACTCATACTGCAGCATGCTCTCTCTGAATGCATCAAACACACATTCTCCAACTATGAGATCACCTAAAGGTCAGGGAGAAGGGACAGGTTGTGAAGAAGAGTGCCATCACGGCCAGGTGACCAGAGGGCTAAACTGGACAGACAGCCATTGGCAGTTAGGACTTCCCATCTGCTAGGGCCAGTCTGCTGCCCGTTTCACTGCCATGGTGCAGCCTGAGACAGCTCCTGCACCCAAAGCTTCCAGCCTGGGAGGCCTCTGCAGCAGTGCCACAAGTCTCCTGAAAGGGCAGAGCATGTGCTTGCTGGGTATCATCCCCATACGGCCAATGAAGAGCCCAACCTTTATGGATTAAAAAAAGGAGCAGAAATTCTCAAATTAGGAAGCTGGCAGGGTCATGGCAGCCTGCAAACCTGGCTGTGGACCTGCAGGTGAGACCTACACATCTGTATGGAGCCCAGACTTTCCCTTTCCTTACCCCTATTAGATCCAATCCATTGCCATTGCAAGAAGCACCATCGATGCTCCTTATCCTACCCAAGAAGCTCTGCTGGGGCAGGAGTGGTACCCAGTGCTGAGCACTATTGCAGAACTATGTGGTGCATCTCAGACCGATAGAGAATCAATGGAACTGATCTTTTTTTAAGGTGCAGGCTCAGAATAGTTGATACTGTGTAAGGTGCAGCTAAGCATGTACCTCCACAAAATAATTTGTCAGGCCCCACTGTAGAAACCTAATGACGGCTGTAATTTATTGCTGACAGACGATATTTATCACTGCAGCATCCTCTCTTTCTCTTTCTCTGTCTCGTTAGGAATGGCATCAATAATGTTTATTGTAGCTTTTAATTTTTTATCGTTGGTATTCTTACCTGTGCTGATGATGGCTGGCTGGCGATGAAAAAAGGCATTAGAGTAGACAGAGGCTTTGATATGTATTCAAGGGTAAATGATGAATTTACAAAATTCTTCCTGAATGCTCACAGAGAGTGTACACTGCAGAGGAGCCTGCCCTGCTAGCAGGGGAAAAGCGTGCTTCTTCTGCCAAAAGCTCACCCCACTTTGCCATGTCTGTTGTGCAAGGTCTGTAGAGAATGCTCAGACCCTGCCCTCCCCAGGAAAAAAACTAGAGCACTCACCCATGGGCTCACACTATGAGGTTTCCTCAAAATCATCCCCCAGAATTGCTCTCCTAGCCCAAGCCTCGTGCCAGGCAGCTCCCACCACGGTGAGCAGGAGCATCCTCTGCAGGTTTTCCACCCAGGCTGTTCTCACTGCTCAGTTTACAAACAATACTGCCTTGCCATCAACATCACCCTTGAATAAATGTTATTTACTTGGGTTTTCTGCACAATTTGCCATCGCCCCTTCATTAAACAAAACTCGGCATTCCTCGATAGATATTTGCATTTTGCATGCAGCCTCTTTTCACACCTATTAAGCGTTGCCCTGGTTAAGTTGAAATCAGAGTGTGCTGGCAGTTATTTCACTGTAGGGGGTTGTTCATTGCCTACACTTGAATATTCAGGTGTTTGGACTGGCTGACAGGAAGATGCCTTCATGAAAAATGATTTATCCCAGACAGTACTTCTCTGCCAAGCTCAAACCATTCACATCATCTCACACCTGATGACAAAAAGACCTGGTTGCCCCAGCTTTGCCCTTAGCCTGTATAGCCATTTGCAGTGTCACAAAGCACCTATTTGTGTCCCTGAAAATCTCTGAACACCTCCCACCCACAATTTTTTCCCTTTTCTCCATTTTCTTACGCTTTCTACTTACTCTAGGGGGAATGTGTTGCACTGGGTTTCGAAGCCCTCTGAACTGTCAGGACCAAGAGTTCCCGAAGGGGAATTTTTTTTCCACTTTCCAGACATGAATAATTACCAACCCAATGGTTATTTTAGCATCATTACAGGAGCCTCTCAGACTAGCTGGTCATTTACAGATTAGATAGACATCGCTTACATTGTTCATAACTGATTAAGGGATTGACAGTTTGGCTTCCACCCAAAATTCAGAGTCCCAATTTAGTGTAATTGGAACTGAACAGCAGAGCAGGTTGGGGGAAGGGGATAGTGACTGCTGATGATTTAGTTAACGCCGATTTTATTGATCCCTGAAAAGCCTCTGATGTTGCAGGTTACTCTTTATAGGGCAATAAAGTTTATAGTTTGGGTTGTCCCAGAGGAGTAACTTCTGCATGTCTCTAACCACTCCTGGGTGACTGCAGAGGCTGTTGCCAGCTCCAACCCCAGCTTGCTAATGAATAATCAGAAGCCAAGCAAAAAACTAAAATTTGGTTCAAAATTCCAGAAAAGCAATGATGACCAAAATCAAAGTAATTCCTGCTAAACACTGGATTTTATTGCTTTTAAAAATCCCCCACATTTAACTCTTCTATTCTAGTCTGGTCTAGTTTATTCCTATTCTATTCTACAAAATGTTGGAAATAATGATGTTCACCCTTAATATATTCATAGCCATTCCTACATTTATTCTCACAATCCCTCTGATGTAGGCTGGGATTGGTATCTCTAAAAGCACATAAAGATTGAGAGATTTGTCCAATTCAAGAACAACAAAAAAATCCATGTCAGGAGCAAGATAAAATTCAGGATCCTCAACTGCCAGCACTAGAGACAGACCACTGAAATTTTGGTCAGATCCACTGGCCCTGCTGCTAAAACGCCAAGTAAAAATACCTGCCCTGCATCAAAGGATGGGCAGCCTGGAGCTGAGGAGCCTTCAGCAGAGCACAGTGCTGCTCATCTGGGCAGGGAAGCTGCAGCCACTTGTACAGATGTGAAAGCAGCAAGGCCACCGAGTAAAGGCAAATGTTTAAACAAGTCCCAGGCAGGCACCAGGTGAGTTTCAATCTGCAGCCTAAGGAATCTGAGTAATTGCAAGCTGGGAGCATTTCTGGAGGGGGTTTGGAGCTTTTTTTTTCCCCTCTCATCTCCTTCTCTCTGACCGCTGGATTATCTCTAATGTACTGGCAGAGCTTGGGTTCCGAGTCCTGTAGCTTTGAGCTCATTTGTCAAACCCAGAGATCTTTATGAAAGGCTGTTAGCAGAGCATTTACTTCCCATTTCTCATCCTACGCTGTCATCACCTTCCAAGATTAATTAAGGAAAAAAGAAAAGACATCTTGTCTCTCTTTTGTTTCCCCCTTCCTTGATTTTTTTTTTTTTTTTTAACAGCCCCTTTCTCTCCATTCATGTCCTGAATATTGCTGGGGAGCAAAACAAGCAAAACTCAATACTATCCTCTTCCCTCATGTGGATAATATATCTTTTTTTTTTTGCCTCTCTGTAAGTGGAAGTGGTTGGGTGAGCTTTGTCCTGATCATCAATTCTCTCACATGGCCTCAGCTGCTAAAGCTAAGCCAGGAAAGATCCCAAATCCATTGACTTATGATTGCTTTAAGTGCTCATTTCAGACTTAGAGCCTCAATCCCAGGAGTCAGTGTCCTGTCCCTGAATCATTTCCAGGGTCTCACGATGCTATCCATCTTGCTCACCATGAGGTAATTAGGTGCTTTTGTTCAGGCACCGGTTCATATACGTGATCCTTGTACCATTTGCTTCTATTAGGAACCATAACCTATGGTTATCATGGTTAACAGTCTCTTCCACGTCCCTGTGTGCCTCAGGTGCCAAATGCAGTGCTGTGTTTGAGATAGCTCAGGCTATCCGGTCTGCTTCTGAGCCTGCCCTGGTTCCAGCTGTGTGAGTGAATTATACTCAAAGCCCAGTGCTACCCCTTGCACTGCCACCTTTCCTGCTCCCTCAGTCCCCACTCTGTCCCCATGCTGTCTGAGCTCCCCTCAGCCCAGCTCCAGTAACCTCAGTCTTGGGTGACTATTTTTCACCCTTTTATTCAGTGACAAGCTCATGTGTCATGTTACACAGAGGTTTATTTTACAGATGAACTGTCCTTGCAGCTCTACCTTTCTCTCCATAGTCTGACCAGTTCACCCAGTGTCTGGCTGTACCCAACCTGCCGGTGCCCAGGGCACTCCCACGGGAAGGCACTATTGGTCCCTCTCTGTAGGCAGGCAGAGGAGAAGATGCCTCCTCAGGTGTGTGTCATAGCCGATCCAGAAAAAAATGCATGTAAACTTGAGGAAACACAGGAAAAGTGCCTGTCAGTTGGCATTTGCATCCCTCGGGTATTTGCAATACGCTTCCCTGCGCATTCACAAGCCTCATCCCTGACATTTTGCCTCGCAGATGTGAGTCAGACAAAGAAGAGGAAAAACCATCCAACTCAGACTCTGTCTTCCTGATGGTAGCTCCCAAACACTGTCCTTGATGGTGTGACACCACCCCCACCCCCACAGTAGCACTGTCCCAGTGTCACAAGAGCTGCCACCATTGTCACAACAGCATCCCTGGCTGCCTGTACCAATGCGGGAGCCCACAGGAACAGAGGGCACTGCAGGGAGAGAATGAAAACACCTTTTCCTTTCTCCTTGCTCTCCCAGCGACACGTCCTGAGCTTATTCAGACCAACAAAAGTATCTCCCTTACTTTGCTGGACTTCAGATCCAGCCCTGCAGTAGTGCGAGTTTAGTCTCATGATTTTCTGAAGCAATCAATCACCACCATTGCTATAACCCCAAGCCACACACAAAATAAAGATATGAAGCAGCGGATCCTCAGCTGATGTAAATCAATACGGATCTCCCATCATCAGTGGAGTTATACTTACAACCAGCCAGGGAGGTAACCCAAAATGCTGCTCATTGGAGCAAAAGAAATTTCTGCAGTAATTAGATCTGGAGCATGATTACCCAAAGGGAAACGAAAAACAAATGTGGGTGACAGATATTTCCAGGATAACTGCAGTTATTAATGCTTTTCTCTACCAGTGACAGGCACAAGGGATTAGTATTGCCTGAAAAAGTCTGGTTTACTGTGGGAAAAAATGAGGGCTGGAAATGAAGCAAGTAGAAGGCCATATGCTGCTCGGTGTGCTTGTGGGGTCCTGGGAGGATAGCTTTAGCCAAAACAACAAAAAGCAAATATGTGAGGCATATGTGAGAAGAAACGTGAACCTGTTGCTTATAAGTTTCCAGTTTCAAAAAGAAAAAAAATAGCAACCTGTTATTTTCAGTGGCACAAGTTGACCCAGAATCAGTGACCCTATTTGTGAGTGCCCTGGCACTGCTGAGCACAGGAGGCATGTCCTGGACTATCGAGCTGTGTCTGGGATAAGCATTTTCAATGCCTTGCCTTCCCTACAGCCCTGTGGTTATTTGTGGGGTAGCACAAAATACCAGCCCTCTCTGCCACACCTGTGCCCACAGAGCTGAGCAGGCAGATGCCCATCACCTCTGGTGGGGCAGTGCCAAGCTCCAGCAGAGACCCTCGGTCTGCAGCACATTGCTGCAAGAGATCTGGTCCTTTCCAGCAAGGGAACGGTAGAAAGCAGAGGAGCTGGCCTGTGTCCTTGCTGCACAGCTTGGGCAAGCAACCATGAGCTCAAAGGGTGACTAACAGGGCTGAGAGCTGTGTGGGGGCTGGTAAGGGCATGGGAATAGCATGAGCTAATCCACCTTATGGTTTGCTTTTGCGGGTGTGCACTTGTAAATGCCTCTCTCGGTTCCCAGAGCATCATTCTGGCTACCGTGAACCATATGCGCTCCCTCAGAAACATCAAACCCTTTTTTTAATAAAAAGTTTGCAAGCAAGTAGGGATAAAAAAACCCCAACATTAAAATGAAAGCAAGGAAAGTCAAAGCAAAGTGCTGCTAAATCGGTTGACAGGGAGGAGCAGCGCTTCCTGCACTGGCCAAAACACCTTCAAGCAGAGCGCATAAACTGAGTGTAAACAGGGAAATTAGCAAAGAAAAACATAACATGCTACTCTAGAAACATGAGGAAGGAGAGCAAGATCGGGGCAGATCGGGGCAGATATGTCTTTCTCTGAATGTGGTCATCTGGAAACAGAGCATCTTGACTGTAGCAGTATGGGAAAGACCAGTGCTGCTGGTGCCACTCTCCCCCTGAGGGAAGGAACCAGACAAGGGAACCATGACAGTGAATTTAGGCTTAAAACCTCAATACTGAATGGCTGAATGGAAGTCTTTGAAAATTCCTGCTTGCAAACAACTGAAAACTGCTTTCCAACAGAGACGCATTTTGAGGAGGATAGCAGCATTTAGGGTTTGCTTTCAAATCACAACTGAAACCTAGAATTAAATTTTGCTGCATATAGACGTGTATAGTCCTGCCAATTCCCATTATAATGCCTTTATTTACTTTCCTAAACACAAATGAGATAACTTAATAGGCAAAGTAGTTTTGCTCAGTTGGCCAAGACTGTCCCTTATAAAAACACTTAAAAAAAAAACCCTTAAANTTAGAAATCAGCTTCAGCACTGGCTGGGTTCTGAAAATGTCTAAAACTAAAAATAGAGGGAGAGAGATTATTTTTTTCACCTCCCTTAATTATTTTCTCTGTTTTTAACTCTTCAGATTGGGGTCACGTCTAAGTTTACATCCAGCCTACAAGCCTGTGCACAGTAAATGTTTTTACTGTTATTCTTGACTAACTGACAGCCCTGTACAGTATCCAAGCACAACTACAACAAACTCCAGTAAGCCAAAAGCGAGCGCAAACACCAAACTGCCTCAGAGCAATGTCACCACCAGATTCAGTCCTGCCTGTGGGACTGTCACCTCTATGAGGTCCCCAAGCCACAAAGCTTCTGAGGGTTTTTGGCTGGGCTCCAACAGAAGCAAAGCCCAGTTACAGGTGTCTGTCTCTGCTGGAAATATGCTTTGAGGTGTGCAAACTGGAAAACTGGCTCATCACTAACTGCATCTGCCTATCTGCACAGTCATGCTGTCTGCGAGTTGATGGCACCTTATGGATCTAATGCAGATGGACACTGCTGCAGCATCACAACCTAAACCGAAGTCTCTAGGAAAGGACAGTGGAAATTTTTTGACTCTTTGACTTTAGTGATGGGGATGACAATGACAAGAGCAGCCTAAGTCTCATAACAGCCTGGCTGCTTCCTGGCAGCTTGGCTCATGGAAAGGTTTCTGCTTTAGACTTACTGGCTGCTTGGCATTTGAGAGTACTACAGTGTCAATCAAAGCAGGAAGAATTAAAAAAAAGAAAAAAATGAGAAACCATGATGAATTCATCCTTCACTGTGGCATTAGCACAACCCCAGCCCCGTCCCTCTCCTCCTCGTCAGCAGTGAAAAATGCCTCCTCTCCTCCAACAATTACCTGTTTCAGCTCAGCCCTCTGAACGCTGGCCCTTCTGTAAATGGCAGCAGCGGCCTCGCCACCGCCCAGGCGCTCTGCCCATGGCGGTGATGGATGAGCCCCGGCTTGGCCCCACTGCCACAGCCATCTGCTGCCCTGGCCCCCCTCCCTGGACTCCACCAATTGACGCTCTCGTTCCTTTGCTGTGGATCAAGAGCAAGGAGAAAAAAAGTGGCAGTGATAAAAGGCGCCTGGAAAAGTGTGAATTAGCCCATGGAAGAGAGGAGATGAATGAAAAGGCGTAGGGCTGGAGGAATGAAGATGAAAAGACAGAAGGAGATGAAAGGGAGGGACTACCTGGCCCACATCCAGATCCCTTGCTGCTGAGAGTGGTGCACCCCCACAGTTTATTTGGCTACTGTCAGTTTGTTTGCTTGCTCATGGTGAGCCCTTTTTGCCAGGGTGAGCATGCTCTTGGGCCCTCCCTGGCAAACGGAGCATGTCCCGGCTGGCTGACACACCACTCACTGCCCACCATCTACAAGGCATGGCAGAGCAGGACACTGGACTGAATTATTCAAATGGCTACTGTCAAGAAGAAAATGAAACAGGGTGATGCTAAGCAGCTAAAGATGAGTTCTCTGGTGCTAAGGTGACCAAAGGTGAAGGTGTCTTGGTAGTAGGAAGCCAAATGTCACCTCTGGATTCCTTTTGTGTTTCACTGTCCTAGGGGGTACAGTAGGATGTCTGAGAATAGGAAGGTTCACCTGAAGAAGTTTGGGAAGTCTTTGGAAACCTCCCTCCATCTTTAAAGAGAGGGAGATGCAAAGCTCTGCTTTGCTCATGATGCTTTTCCAGGCTGGGTCAATTGCTTCCACCTTCAGAGCAAGCTGACAGGGACCTGGTTGTCTAAACCCCCAGTATTTCTCAGGTTTATCATGTCTTTCAGACCTCCAGCTTGGGCAGCTCTGCTTTCAAGCAGAATCACTTTGGGGAGTAGTTGGCTATTTTCACTAAAAGCTTTGGACTGGATTGAATTTATGATGGTAATAAACCCATTTCACTTAATGGGTTCGATCCCAGATTTACCCTGAGCTGCTCAGGTCAAAGGAACCTTTATGTTTGAGCTGAGATCCTTCTTCAGTCAGGATTTACAAACAAAAAACTTGTGACAGAGGAGAGGCTAGCACTTCTAAAGATGCTCTGAAAATGCTTACACAAGCAGAAATGGTCCCACAAGAATTATTCCCCCCCCACCAGCCATGCCAAAAAACAGGACACTGTCCTTGCCCATCTGTCAGCTCAGCTTCTGATACTGAACAAATCTTACTAATTGTCATCATAGATCTAGTGAACACTGCACAAGGGTCATAATATGGTGAGCCCTATTGAAAAGAGAGATAAACCATTCTCTGTTTCAAGGCACACTGGTTGCAAGGAAGGTATGAACACCAACATGTCTCCCAGGGATGCTGGAGAGACCAGGCCAGCTGCATACCAGTACCTTGCTTCCACTTACCTGTTGGGATGAGACCACATACCAGCTACCAGCAGGAATGAATAATTGTTTCCTAAGACTGGTAAAGAAACAAGCAAACAAACAAAAGATTTCCGCAGTGTAAGGCTATCACTGGCATTAATGCAGTAACAGTTAAGTGAGGATGCCAGCTAGTGCAGTTAGCTCTTTTTGTGGGTGAGAATAGCTGGGTGCACTCTTTGACCCTTCCATTTAAAAGTGGGTTTGGCAATAATGTTAGAGAGGAGGCTTTCAAAGGCACATTTGGGCCATCCAAAATCAGGACCAATAGCGTCTTCAAGTCTTTTGAGGGAAAAGACTGGTGGAAGAAAAATAGGTTTCAGTCACAATCACAGTGTTGTGTTTTTTTTCTCACGAAATGTTACTTTGAGAGTAATGCATTAAGAGTTATGAATTTTAACGCCAAAAAGTGCGTTTTGGAAAAGCACATTCTTCCTAAAGTTTTACGAGTTCTGAATATTTTGTCTAGAAAGGATGTGTGTTTTCTGACGGACAAGTTTGGGAGTCAAAGAGACAAAAGTGGCAACAAAGAGAAAATGACATTTCCCTGTTACTCTGTTTTTTAATGTCTCCTAAATTTTGCAAGCCATCCTAACACTTGTAAGCTAAAATACTAATTTTAAACTATAGAAAACATTCTCTCCCTACTTCCTCCTCTTCCTCCAGTCCTTTCTCAGTCATTTTTCTCTAATAGAAAGCACTAGATAATCTAATTTGACGTTTTGGGATATATTCCCCACAGGAACTGTAGAAATGCCACCTGCTACCTGCAGGCTAAATTTGATCACAGATCAACAGCACCCAGTGCTGTAGAGGTTCTCTTGATATTTTAATGGCTAAGAAATGCCTGTCCACCAGTGACAATACATCCTAAACCACACAGCCTATGTTTTCCTGTAAATGCCAAATGCTACCTTGCCATTTGTATCACTCTTAATTGCACCTCCTTAATTCTAAGAGGCAAAATCATGAATTATAGTCAGTGAAAAGATCTCCAAAACCTTGTACTTCCTGCTTGGCTCTCATGCAAGTGCAGAATTATCCTTGGGAAGGACAGTTAGCTGCTCTGTGCCCAAGCTCCTCTTCATTCACACCCATGGTAGGAGACTTGTTCAATCCCCACCTACAAAACAGTTCCTGTACTTTCACTGGCTTATGAAACAACTGAAACTATGCTGAAATAAGAAAGCTTGAACTATTTAGCTCGAGAAGCCAAGTGACCACAATCTTTCTGCTTAGTGCTTCATGGCTGGAAAAAAAATTAGGTTCACCTTCCATAGGTTCAAACCAGGAAGGGAAAAAAAGAAAAGAGTAAGGCTGGTTTAAACCCCAGCCTCAAACTTCAGAAGCAAATACATTCTCGATAAGCAGTCCCATATGAAAGCAAAGCAATGTAGACCCACACATCCGAGAGGTACATGGCTGCTTAGGGCCACAGCATCCTATATGAACTGATGTTCCCAGTCAGTAGGTCCACTACAAGTTCTTTGCTTTCCACCCTCTTTCTGTTACCTCACTTCTCCAAGGACCAAGGAGTGGTGAGATGCCCTGAGTGTAGCTCTCAGTGGCCAGGACAATTCTGACATTGGGAGAGGAACATCTTGACTGTCTTTGGGCCAAGCTGTATTATAAACAGTGCCAGCACCATTCACAAGTCTCCAAAGTTTCCATATGATTATGTGAGCAAATATTTGGATTGAAAAGTGCTGTTAGTCATTATTTGCAGTTCATTTTCTTTTATTTGTTCTCTGTCTTTTAAATAATAAAAAAGAGAAAGCTAAGATGACAGCTCACAGCATTCACATTCAGGAGCAGGGATGACACCCTTTTTTTCCAGCAAACACCTTAGCTGCACATAGCCAGCCCCTGCAGCTCCCCAGGAAATGCTGCATCAGGGGCAGCCTACACCAGGGAGGAATTTGGCCCCTTGCTCAGAGCCACTGTGCTGGGTACTGTGACTGCTGTGGCACTGACAGGTCCTGAGCATTTACCATGAAAACCTCCACGCCTGGCCTGCCTGTGCTCACACAGAGAGTTTTTTTGAATTTACATCCTGGGGCAGAGAAACAAGAACCACTTCCCTGCTTTCAGGCCTCCCTGGACTTCAGGGCTTTCCCTACTTCATTGCTATTTGGCACCTAATTTGGAGGCCTGATCTTGTCAACAGCTGTTACTCAAGTTCAGGGCTTAGCACCATTAATCATGTCGGAAGGCTGTGCTGTTACCTACAGCAGGAAATACTGCAGCTGTCTGAAGAGCGAGCCCCTAACATGTTTGCCAAGGAAGGGTATACACCTGCCCATGTACATGCAAGGCTCCCTGGGCACAAAGGCATGAGAGGAACTATTCAACAGCAGCAGAGCTCTATGGTTATGCTGGCATCAAAAATCATCTGAACATCTTTGTCTCAAAAAACACCTCTCCAAAACACCTACAAATTAAATTTCCAGCAGCGTGTTTCCCCTTGTGCCTCTGGCTGTGTTGAAAGTAATATGTACCGGGTGCTGCAGGAAGGACTGGGCAGCATCTATAGGTGAGCCAGCACTGCAGCATAAAGAAGCTGAGCAGAAAGGGTGGTAATACTCCTTTTGGCAGTCAGGGCTTAGCAAGTGGAGGGAGCCAGGACCCAGTGCCTGGATCTGGCATCTTCAGCATCAGGATCACTTCTGCCTATCTTAACACCCTGCTTCCAGGACATGAATGGGTAAGAGCTGGCTCCTTCCAAAAGAATGTCTGTTTACCCCAGAAAAATCTAGACAGCAGATATTACTTTAATTTAAGCTTTCTGGAAACATTCCAATTTTAACAGAACCTCCCCAAGGTAGAATATCTCCTCCAGTGGCAGAAGCATCTCAGAGTGGACATTTCTGCTCTGGCACCTGCTCCCTTATATATGCACTGACAGGAGAGACCAGCAATATACAGATCTATACCAAAACCCTCCTGAACCACATCAAATCCTTCCATCTCCAGTGAGATACTTTTGGCTTTACATGGTCACACGTAGAGAAAGGATCTTGCAGAGAACAAATTGGCCTTTCTATGGAAAAAGATTTCAAACATCCTTATTGACAAGGAAAAAAGAAAAATCCCAAACTGGTAGAAATTCTTTTTCTCAGCAGAAATAATGTTAATGTAATATGGCAATATCCCAACCAGTCTTTGTTTACCAGCAGTGTCTCCTCTGAGTCATGCATTGACGTGACTATTAATAATGTTCTGTTATAAAAATCCATCCTTGTAGGATAAAGGATGCTGTCAAGACTTAAGCAATTTCTTGGGTTTGGTGAAATATGGGTTACATCTGTGTTGTGTTTTCAATTCCTATTTTCAGGTGATTTTCCCTTTCCACTTTAATAATAATCTTTATGCCTAAAAATAGTATCACACTTCTACAATTGGAGTGACCTTTTACATTACATGTAGATTAATATAAACAACTTGTTCAGGTTATAGTTGAAAATAAGTATTGCTGCTTTCACCAGTTTAAATTGGTCCCCATTACTTCAAGTTTGCTTATGGGGAAACTGAGGCAGGGGGAAAGAAAACTCCTTGGACCTCTCAGAGACCAGACCAGGGTCTGGGAGCAGTGCCAGGGATGCTGTGCTTGTTAAGGGATCCTATCGATGCTCCTCGGGAACAAAATATGAGAGTCATGAAAAATGTAACTCACTGCAGCATTAGCATTTTTTAGTTTTTCTCTGCTCAGTCACCTCAAAATAGCAAAAATTAACTCTGAGAAAAGACACTTCTCTTTTATATATTCACTTGTATCACAGAAATGCTTTTTTCTTTAGAAAGACGTGGTTTGTAATTAATGGACTTTGGTACAGCACCAACAACACATCTTTTTCCTCAGGTTTCATACTTGATCCCACTGAGGCATTTCCTGTTCTAGCTGCCATATATATTCCTCTTAATTTTGTACTTTGAGAGCATTTGAATTCAGTGGGGACTACAGCATCATGTAACACTTGACTTTAATATTAATAGCTACTTTTTATTCTGGAGTTATATGGCTTAGTTTAGAGAAGATATTCTCCATGGCAAAGTCCTCGTGCCTTGTTTTACAATGGACTCCTGGAATATTTCAGTATTCCCATCTCCTTGGTCTGCCTCTTCCAAGAACTCATGTTAGTATTTCCTAAAATGCTATAGGAACTATGTAGCCGTTTCAGGCCAGAGAATCTTCCTGGCCCATTATAGTAAGTGTCCTGATGCTTACCCCTAAAAAAGACAAAGCAGTGCCACATTAAACACCTAGACCTTTTAAAGAAGAAATAGTCCATTCACCCAGCACACCTATCAGGGCTGACAAAGACAGGGAGAAAAGCAAGTTCAGCATTACATCTGCAATCGTACTGAGGCCATTGCTTCTCAGAAATCAGCCTGTACCTATGCAGATGACTCAGATTTTCTTGTTGTAGGGTTCAGGGATATCCTTGAAATAAATAATACATGAAAAAAGCTCTTATATCCTTCATGCTGCAGCCAAGTGGTGTACAGCAACTGGATAGCCCAACTTCCATATTAGAGCAAAGGGATGAGCAGGGACCTCGGCGAGATAGGCTGAGGGAAGAAATGGCAGCACTGCTCCCAAGAGTTCAAAAATTTTCAGTCAAATCTGAAAAGCAAGGACAGCATCTTAAAAAAAGATGATATTGAAATAATAGTTGAATACTGCATCTTACTTGCCCTGAGATTCTTTTGTGCTAAGGTGCCTTTTGGCAATATTTTCTTGCAAAGTTTTCTCGCATTTCTAGCCCACATGGACTAGAAGTGTTGCAGATGAAAACAGCAGCTCTTTTGTGCATGTGAGCTCAGAGACTGGGATTTCTACAAGAAGCACTACAGGCAAGATGGGATGAGGTCATCAGGCAAGTCCATGGTGATGAGGCAGGTCCAAGGTCTAACTGGGAGGTTGAGTTTGCTCATCAGGGTTCAAATCAATGGCATGTCTGCTGCCATAGGCAGGACTGCAAGTACGGACTCAAACTATTACTCCACTGCTTTCTGTCCAAAGGAGAGGCCAAGAAACAAGAGAGAATTGAGTCCACAGACAAGTATCAAGTTATTCTTCATTCATGACTTACCACCAGTGGCAGGGTGGCCCTGAAGGCAGGAAGATGATGCCCACATATGTCAGGTCTTTGCTTCCTTGTGTAGGAACCATTTCCTCATAAGCATCCTGATCAGGCCAGCAAGGCTTGAAAAGGCAGGTTCAGCTCCCATTGCTTTTCCTCTGCACCCATGGCACTCAGCTTTGGGCCATGAGCTGACCATCTGGGGACCATAGCAGGTCCAAGCCCCCAGTACCCATCTCCTGAAGACCTCACAGAGCCTCCTCCCTACTGGGGCAAACATTCCTTCATTGGAAGAAGTGATACATATTCTCTCAGCAAAGTAATTTTTGCCCAATAAGTACTTCAATATCAAATAAAACACATGCTTAAAGTTTCAGTCTGCTCTGTGGTCACCCCTGATGAAAGGAAACCTTCTTCTTCCAGTTTTTGAAATGGTTTTCTACACCCCTTGGCAAGACCTTGGGCTACAGATCGACTGAAAAAAAGAACAGCTGCCTGTTTTATTTTTTTTCTTTTTTTTTTTTTTAAGATTATTTCCCTCAAGATTTTTTTTTCCACGTGTCATAGAGTTGAGTTTCACAGCTCACTAATACCAACCAGTGCCAAGCATGGGTCACCCGAGATGGTTTTTAAGGCTATCTGGATGATCTCAGATCCTTTTCTACTGCCAACCTCCCAATCAGTCTGTGATAAAGGATGTATTTGGAATATTTTCCACACATCCTTCCCAACTGCAGTCTCATCACTACACTAATATTAATCTTCAAGTATTCCCTACCTTGCCTGTAGAACTTCAGTGTGTATGAGAGTGAGGAGGCACGCTCCTGGTAACCAGCAGGGTGAATCAACAATCATACCCAGCCTTGCTGGGCACCACACACCAACTTGGAGCAAGTGCTTCAAGCACAGCCTCCTGGACACCCTGTGCTACCCTGGTCACTATGACAAAACTGACGCAGCTGCAGCAGAGAAGATACCACCCCAGCCTGTCCCCACTCCTCCCTGCTTTGCTAAATCACACCCAAGGCAAAGTGAAAAGTACAAAGTATTATTTTATTTAAAAAAATACCAGCAGTGATTACATATGAAAGGACAACATGCCAAACAATGCTGCATGGGTTACAACTCAGGGCACCTAATAGGAGTGAGTTAAGGAGCACAGTTGTGCCAGCAAGACTAAAGTAACAGCAGCTTCCGATGGGGAGAAGGGAGGTTGGGGACACCAAGAAGCCAGTGTCAGGGCAGTAACTGCTCTGACCAGATCAGCCAGCAACAGAAGGGACTGCCTGACTGCACACTTAGTTCCAAGCATTGTCCTAATTCTGATGAGCATGTGCAGATCAACACTACAGTGGGCTCCAGCATGGCCCACATGCTCTTTTATCTGCTGGCACCCATCCTTTGACAAACCAGCCTCGGGGCACGCGCACCACCCGCTTGCATAGTGTAAGGCTTGTTGCTTTGAAGGGCTGCCAGAAAACCCTGGAGGCCTCCACACACCACAGGTACAGCTCATCATGGTGACACAAGTGGATAAAAGTCACCTTTAGTGACCACATGCAAGACTACTTCATAAGGTGCTGTTGTGATATCCTTTCCTCTGCCAACACCAGTTTCCATGCAGTGGTATCTAGTTTCTCACCAGCCTTTTTCTTTTGCAAGAAAAGACCCATTTCCCTTATGAGAGGGAACAAAAGCCACCAGAGCTGGCAGATAACTATTTTCTTACATGGGCAGGGAGGATTCTTCCAAGCTTACATCTTAGTCTCTCCTCACAAATTAACATGAGCACCTCTTCAACTTTCTCTCCTTGCAGATCTTCAAACAGGCATTGATTGGGCTTTCCTGCCAGCCTTGGAAGAAGCACCCATGTCCCCTATACGTCATTTGAGGAATGGGCCTGGAGGGTGATGAAAAGCTCCTGAAGAGGAGTCAGTTAAGGAGCACAGTTGTGCCAGCAAGACTAAGGCAACAGCAGGTTCTGATGGGAAGAAGGGAGGTTGGGGACACCAAGAAGCCAGTGTCAGGGCAGTAACTGCTGCAAGCAGATCAGCCAGCAACAGAAGAGATTGCCTGACTGCATGCTCAGCTCCAAGCATTGTCCAAATTCTGATGAGCATGTGCAGATCAATGCTACTAGCAGGCATGGTTTCTGGACCTTCTGGCTGATCCCCATCCCAGCCTGCAGTTGGACCAGTGCCAAACCTACCCAGGAGGTAACTGCCTGCATTGACCTAGTGTTAATTTCCACCTATGTAAAATTCTTCTTTGAATAATTTATTGGTTATTTATTTTGCCTGAGAGCAAGGAAGGAACTTTCTGCATTTTAGTTCATACCTATTGCTCTTTGTCCTGTCACTGAGTATCATTGACAGGAGTTTGGCTCCAGTCTCCTGAACCCTGCCCTTTAAATTTATAAGCCCCTACCAGTCTTCTCAAAGCTAAACAGCCCTGGGGGGTCTCAGCTTTTCCTTGTCAGAGAGATGGTCCAGTCTCCTCATCATCTTCATACCCACCACTGGGCTCTCCAGTACTTTTCCATCTCTCTTGAACTGGGGAAACCAGAACTCATGATATAGCCTCACCAGTGCAGAGAGGGGAGAGAACCTCCCTCAACCTGCTGGTCACACTCTTTTTAATGCAGCCCATGATACCACTGGCCTTATTTCCTGCCAAAAATGAAAGCACCCTCCAAAGTTGGGGGTTTTCCCCACTAAAAAACACAGAACTTCTATTCCTTGAATAATTACATTTTAATCTATTTTTCAGTAAAACCTATTGTATTAGCAAGGTCTTCACAGGACAGTGAGAAAAAACAGGACCCCAAAACAATCCACCACTAATGACAATCACTTTTTAGTACCCTGGAAGGAAGGTTTTTTTTCAATAAAGAAAAAGGTTTTATGCTTCTCCAGTTAAATCCTTCCAGCTTCACTTGTGCTGACAACACCAGCATGTACATGTGCAGCACAGATTTATCCTGGGACTTCTATAGAAAGACAGATTTGGGTGGGTTTGATTCCTTAAAAAAAAATGTTTGTTAAACTTAATAGCATCTACTTTCCTCCTGAAAAAATGTGTGCAACATAATGATCCTACAGGGGTCCATATGAAACAGCAGTATCACATAATTAACTAGGACACAGTAGAGATATTGGGGACTTTGGGTGATGATATTGCAGAACTGTTCTCTCATACAGGCAAACAGATCACTACATTACAGAGGAAGACAAAGGATATCTTTCTTACTGTGTTCAGGCAAGTCTTGGTTTAATACACAGTAGTGAATGAAAAACCCACAAGTAAAATAAAAATCCTCTAATTCACACCCTCACTATTAAAATTACAGATAAGAGTGAACTCAATACAAAAGCCAAGCAAAACAGCAGGATAGATAATATATATATGGCTGAAATCCAAAGTACCTCAGGCAAACCCTATTGGATGAAACAGTTTATCATGAAGGAGATAGGGAGGCTGAATGAAGAAGCCACAGTAGAAGGGGATGAATGATTTTATGGGCTTCAGTACTTAATGGTCCAACTGGAAATGACATGAAAGTCCCCCATTTTCAAGGTGACTGGTTTGAGCTGTCTCAGAAAGACCCTCTATCATCACTGGTCACTCTTGAAAATCTCATCAAGGCACTGTGAAGCTGTCCCCAGAGACCTGCCAAGCAAGACAACAGCAGGCCTCCAAGTCTGGCCCCAATCCAAACTCTTTAGGCAAAGGCTGATCCTGGCAAAGTTTCTGCTCTGTAGTTTGAATTCAAAGAGCTCCTTCATGCTTTCTGATCTAGGATAAGAAACATTTTCATTCAAGAACTAATTTTGTGGCTGTTGTTTAGCCCCAGTTCTTGGGAATCTAGGGTATTTTTTCTACCAAGTCTCTTCTTTCTCTTTTAACTGGGAGACATTCTACTACTTTGGTTATTGTGAAAACCAAAGGCATGGGCAAAACCCGCTTTTACCTGCTGGGAGGACAGACCAGTCTCCCATCCAGTCCTGATCAGAGTCCCACACTGCAATTGCTCAGCTGTTGTCCACATTGGTGTTTTTTGCCTTGGAGTCAACCAAGTCATTAGCAACTTTTGTCATTTTTCTATCTTCAGCCTCCAGCAGTTTGTCCATTGCAATTGCCACAATGATGGCAGGAAGAAGATTGCCGAGATCCCTGCTATAATGCAGTGCCCAACCTCACTCTGACACCTCATAAGCCGGGCAGCACCTTACTCCAAACCACTGTTTTCTCCTTCAAGGGGAAGCCAAGGTACAGTAGAGCCACAAAGTTCCCTAGTAACAGATCCTGCTTTGACACACCATTATCTGGTCTCTCCAAAAATGACAAAGCATTTATGTAGCACTTAGCTTTAACATAGCAGCTAGACTGCAGGGCTAAGTCAGTCCTTGACCACCCTCTCTGCATGAAGGTTCACCATCATGAGGATACCCCAAGCCTTCTCTTTACCTAGATGCTTTCAGTTTTATAGACCCCAAATCCTTAGGTACTTCTGTACCTTTGAGCAGGGCAGAAGGATTCACCAACTCAAAAAGCTCAGGCAAAAGACAAAAAAAAGTCAAAAGCAGCAAGACAGAATTAACTAGAAGGGCTCTCTGGACTCCTTCAGCACTTGCAAGCATTAATTGTCAGCAGTCCAATCACATTCATATCTCTAATGGATTTAATTGCTGAGCTGCTGAAAAGAGAAGTGACCTATTATGGATCATTGTTTACAGCAAATTGGTTCAGAAATTCCCATCTTTCTACCTGTCATGCTCAGAGGGCAAACTCTCTCCGCTCTGCCACCAAGTCTGCCAAGGACTTCACTGGTTCCAGCAGATACAAGCTCATTTATGAGGAAAAGCTGAGCAAAGCCACATCTAGGACAGACACACAGACATGGCTGCTCAGGCTTTCTTCTAAAGCTCTAAGATTAAAAAGGTCAGAGAAAGACAGCAAGAGTTCAGAGGGAGAAGGGGGAAAAAAACCCCAACCAACCAAAAAAAACCAATCAACCAGAAACAAAAACCACAAACCCACGAAAACAGGCTCAGAGGTTCTACAGCAGCACTTGAAGGGAGATGACACAGGTACACCTACAGCATAGCTCAAACCAGATCTGAGGGCTCAGAGCTGGGATTAAATAGACCTGGTGGAGTAATGGCTGGAGGGTGGGTGGTACAGGTCCCAGGTGAAGCAGCTTGGGGCAATTAATGCCTACAGGGCCCTGACAGCTTCAGAGAGAGGATGTTTGCTTCTTAAGGAGTCTCTAAAGGAAGGTCACCTGTGGCTATCAGGTTGATACAGATGATTTTGCTGCTCTACTCTGCACTGGTGACCTCACCTGAAGTACTATGTCCAGCTCTAGAGCCCGCAGCATAAGAAGGACATGAAACTGTCAGAGTGGGTCCAGAGGAGGACCAGAACACCTATCCTCTGAGGACTGGCTGAGAGAGTTGGGGTTGTTTAGCCTATAGAAGGATTTAAGGACACCTTATTGCAGCCTTTCCGTACTTAAAAGGGGCCTATAAGAATGATGGGGAGATCAAGAGACAGCACTGGGTTGTCACAACCCTCTTGGAAAACAGGGGTCTCTCCTCCCAGGGTCCAACAAGGTTGCAAGCTGCTCTCTGGGCTTGGTTGCTATTGCATGTGGGTAAATACAACACTAGCACCACATTATCCGGACTGTTACCTAGAGATAAAAAGCATTAAAACAGAGGAACTCAAGAAGCTTGAAAACAGGCCTGCCCTTGACTTGCACAATACATTTCAACAGATCCATAAAAAGATCAGGGAATTCACTCAAGCATGAATAGTTACAAGCATAAAAGAATGGCAGTATTATATTTATTATTAAAGCCCTTTTAAAGCCCCCTTATTGCAGATGGATTTTGAGCCTCTGGGGAAAGTCAGGGACAGGATATTTAGCAAAAATGTTATTAAAAATAGAAATTGTTTCCCATGACTTAACCTTATTGCCTAGGGGGAAATCACTTAGGCGATGTTACTGGAGAGCACCAGTTAGGAGACCACGACTGGTATGGAAGATTACACGCATGAGGCTTCTGGAATAGCAGCAACATTTCTGCTTCCAAGGAAGCAAATTTACCTGTGCACCCCACCAACTGCCTTCAGCCCCCCCACAGACTGAGGAAGGCTTTTTCCTCGATCCCACATGCCTTTAATTAACTTACAGTCCCTTTTGCAGCTCTTAGCTGCCAGGAGGTTCTCCCAAGGATGGGAGCACTCTACACTGTGTGGTGTAACGAGCAGAGGACATGCTGGGCTGTTGGCAGGGTGTGATGAATGCGATTCTTTGCATCATCACCCATCAGTCTATCAATTTATCATCATCATGTGTCAAGTATGCAGCTCCAAGATACACCCAGTTCATTCTCCTCGATCCAGAGGGACATGGAAGTAGTGGCCAAATGGTAACACGCAGGATGGCACCATGGTTCGCTGCTCTAGGTCAGGCCCAACTTTAATAACAGAAAGCTTTTATCCCAAGTTTTCTTCAGAACCTGTAAAAAGGTTCAATTATGACAAATTGGCATTTTATGACAGAAAACCTCCTCTACCCCACAGCTGTGAGGAACAACTGCTTGTCAAAGCATCATCAAGTGTGATCCACCCCCTGCAAAGATGGCCTGAAGCTCTTTGAGAAATATGGCTCCAGAGGCCATGGAAAAGCCAGGGGGGATTGCCAAGTTGATCAGATTGTCTCCTGTGTTCCTCTTGGGATGCATATTAAGGAAGATGGGCAGATATCAAACATTCATCACAGGCACTTGTCCCTTCAACAGATGACATTGGTGCAGCAAAACAGCTTTTGATCACTTGAGCTTAATGTCACTGCAATCATTGCCCAGAATGTAATTTTGCCTTTAAAACAAAATAGAAAGGAAAAAAAAAAAGAATGAGGGGATGGAAGATAAAAAATGAGAATCAAAGGTCTCTGTGCTTCAGAAAAGCTGGCTCTGAAGTTTTACTGTAAGCATCAGATCTCAACAAATCCTGTTGACTCCCTCCCCTCCACCTGTATTTGGACATTTTCCTTTTACTTAATGATATTCCATCAATTATATAACTTCATAGATACTAGAGATCAGTATTAGGGAGTTCAGCTTCATTATTAGTACAGTTATTGTCCTTTGGAGACTGAGCTAATGGCCATTTGTCTTCTTCAATTCAATTAACAACAATCCTCTCTGGACACCACATAGGTTGCACTCAGTGACATGACGCTCCATCCCCTCCTCCATCAGGACATGACCCCCATCTCTGCAGACAAGATCTGTCTCCTCTTTTGCCAGCTGCATGCTATACATTTTAGCAGTGCATCAGGGAATGGCACTCTAAATTATCAAAGAACTAAACTGGTCAGGGTTTGAGCCAAGAAAAATCCATTTATTGATGGCCATTACCCCTCTGAAGTGCTTGAGTAGGTTGACAAGGCAGAAACATACCTTTCCCAACCAGCCAAGAAGACTCTTCCCAAGGAGGATAAGGTCACATCTTCCAGCAAAGGGCAAAGCATAGAAACTGAAAGTTGGTGACAGTCTGAGGGAAGAGTTTCAACATTTTTTAGGACAATGGAGCTTAACAGCTGCTCTGGTATGTCAGTGTGACTCTTCTGTACCACTGTGGAAAGGTTCCCCTTATCGCTGGCCTCTGCTCTATGAATGCTCTTGCCATGAAGTTCAAGGAGCCTCAAGCAGAAGCTGCTAAAATCAAGCAGGTTCCTCCACGATGTTGCTGCCTTCCAGGATGCAAATTATCCCCTCACTTCTGAAGAGCAATGGCTTGTCTTTGTGTTCTCATCCCTTCTCATTTACAACTTGGTAAGGGCTTGCACCTTTACCTTTGTTTTGGGCTGCCTTGGAGTCAGGGCTGACACTCCTCCTCTGTGCAGTCACTGGGACATGAACCACTGGCCTCAGAAGCTTTCACAGCTGGTGACCAAAGCCTTACAAGCAGAGGGAGATGTAGGGGAGGGGACAAGGTGTGCAGCTCTCCAGCAATCCTCAGCCAAGCTCTGCAGCAGCTTTTGGTGTGCAGAGGTCAGAGGCCAGCCTGCTGTCATAAGTAAGACATCCTCTGCTCCTGGCACATGGCAGTTTCAGTGGAAATCCATCAGTAATTGCTGGCAAATCATTCTCGTAGCAATTCAACTTGACAAATGTGTTATTAGAACAAAGCTTACACTGAGAAGGTGTGGAATCAGCTTAGAATTTATGGGTACAGCAAGCACCAGGCTCACAGGGAGCAGGCAGAAAAGCTAGGGGAGTCTCCTCACCAAACAGTCTGCAAACTTTACACAAAAAAGCTACCAGTGCAGGCAGAGAAGGTGGCTGTGAGATAGGAGATGTGTCCTTGTGGGTGAGGTCCTTCCTCTGAAATTTGTACCATGCCACCAGGCAGGTTGACCACACATCCGGTCTGGCTGACCACTCCTCAGTGATGATACAAGCATCTCACGGTCAGCCTCTCCAAGGCTTGCTCCCTAGCAGGTCCACCAAAAGCCAGCATTTGGTTTGTTATTGTGTCCTGCTTCAACAAAAGTGAAATCTATCCACCCTACCCCTGGAACAAGCACAGCCCTGAGCTGCTGCTGCTGCTGTAAGTAACATTGATGGGATCACTGAGACGTAACAAGATTTATCACTTTCTCCTGAAGAACAATTGCCTGCTTGGTGTCCTCAGTAAATAATGTTCTGCCTGCATCATCTGGAGACATCATTAACCCAGGAGACAGTGACACCACTTAACCTTTCACAGGTTCATTCAGCTCCCCTAAGATGCCCAAGATGTGATGTACAGTTACTCAACTAGTCCTTTCGGGGACAAGCCTAAGATTTCATGCCAAAATTCACACATGGGAAGAAGGAGCACAGCACAGACATTTCATCCCATGCAGGAGGCAATGCAGTACTGAGGAGCACCCACGAGCAGCTCCCACACTTCGGCAAGGTTATCAGGTTAGCAAGTCAGAGGCTCCAGGTGCCGGGCACATCAGACCATTCCCCAACTCTCATCCATAGCCATGACTCCCTCACTAGGCTGCAGACAAGCAGTGCTCTTCCCACCAAGTGCCCTGGATCTCCTCCCTTTCCCATTCACAAGCACCCCAGTGACTTCTTTTAGGTAGGACCCAGACAACACAATCCCCAAGTGTGCCAAGTGCTCAAGACTTTTACTCATCCAGTACTGCCTCCTCACTATGCTTAATAGCTCCTGACTGCTCCTTCACTATGCCTATGACAGAAGCACTGGATTTATTAATGCATTTTTAATTAGCAAACTCAATCTCCAGGGCAAAGTGTCTTGCATCTTAATGACCTTTCCTTTGAACCTTTGCCAGAGAATGCTTTATACCATAAACCTGTAGCTGCTACCAAGTTTCCTGGTGACCCTCAACCTGTAAGATGAGCAGGCAGGGTTGGGGAGGTAGGTGTGGGTGAAGCATATGCTAGGTGGACATAGTTCCAAGTATAGTCCAAGCTGGTGAAAAGTTATAGGACACTCATTTGAGTATGAACACATCACAGAATGCTTACAAAGGCTCTGCACAGTTAAAGAAGTGCTGTAGGAAAGGTCTTGCTGGAGCACAGCAATGGGGTTCAGATGATCCTAGGGAAGTCAGAGCCTAAAGCATTTTGGGGACAGGAGCCAGCCTTCTTCTTCTCAGGGACAAGGGAAAGACTACGATTATTTTTCTTTGGAGCCTTGTTCAGGATGGTTCATAACACAATTATTCACCCTGCTTTTCCAGGAGGTGCTTTTTTGCAAGTCATATCTTTCCAGATCAGCTTGTAGTATTAGGGGCCAGCATAAAGACCTGTGTTTTCCTAGGAGTCAGTGACATTTTAATCAACTCTTCTGGATAGAGTTACACATTTAAATGTTATGCTGTTTCTTTCAGATTTCCCCAGGCATTTCACGGTTTCAATATGGTTTCAACGCTTTCTGTATTTCTCCGGTTCCAGATCTCATTTCAAACCAGTTGTTACAATTGAGCTGTTCCAAGCTGATCAATGCTGCAGGAGCCCACAGTCCTTAGCTCCATGTCAGAATCCATTTCCCACCTCTGGAAAGAGCAAAGGTTGAACCCATTTCCTCCTCTCCCCTACTTTGGGAAGGGTGGGGGAACTGTCAACAGCTTTGTGGTTTCTTACCCACACAGCTCTATAGATCCATACCTTCCAAATGTGTTCAGCAGTGCCATCTGCCCAGTGCCAGCTGTTCCTTGGGTTTCTGGCTTCTCTGTCACACGAGCTGTTAGTGATGCCATTTGTCTCCGTCCTCTGAAAGGTACATCCCAATGGCATACGATTCCCAATGGTGGCTGTTTCCCCGCCACCCTCACCCACATGCAGGTTCGTCCTTGCTAGAACCAAAGAATATGATCTCTCAGAGGAGCAGGAGGACCTAGCATGAAAATGTTTTCAGAGTGGAGAGTAGCAGATGCTAAATATTCATGCAGCTATTGGTTTGCTGCACTACACTCATATGCAGGAGGTATTTATGCTCCATTGAGTCTCCTAATGACCATCCCATCCTCAGCTCCTTTGGGCCACAGTGCAGGAGGCAGAAGCACCCCAGAACTAAGAAGTTCTGATGCAAACAACAGCAGTAACAACTGTACTAGAAATACATATGCACAGATTCTTCCCCCAGCTGGACATGTGTTAATCTTTTCTGATTTCCCCATCTACCCACGTCCTCATCTTTCTGGGCAGCAGCAAGACACAAATTCACCTTGCTATGGGCCCACGGTTGTCCCTTTGCCATGCCCCAGGTGCCTGGCATATCCCAGTCAGACTGCCTGCTGCTCAGTAATTCCTCCTTGAGCCTGATGCAAGAATCGCTTCACTGCTTTAAGCTGTACTCTAAGGGGCTTGGGAAGCAGCTTAAGCAGTGTTGCATGACTCAGTCCTCCTTCTTGGAGACACCTGACCCTGCCCACCACCTCCAGCAAGGCCTCCCACACAATACTGTAGTGCTGCAGGCCCCCTGCAGCAGAGCACCACAAACCTTCTGCCCTCCATGTGATGCTCCCTTGCTGACACCTGGAGTTTGCCAAAACTGGGGCTTCTGCTGAGGCCCAAAAATCAGGATTGTCATCCTGGTGCTCCTCCAGGAAACACCTGAGCTTCAAGAAAGTGTTTCCTTTCAAGTTCAAGATGTGTGCAAGTGATGCAGCCGCAGTAGGCTGTCCCGCAGCCTGGCTGCATACCTCTCCATGTTCCTCACTCACACAGTTCCTAGCAGAGCTGTCTCACCTGCAACAACTTTTTTTGCTTTGAGACAGACAATCTTCACTCCCAAAGGAGGTTCTGGGCACAGACACCATGAAGATGTCTCAGAGGCTCAGTGAAGACCTTACAAAGAAGCTTGGACCACATTTCTAAAGCTGTTGTGGTTTGCCTGGTAAGAAAATTCCCTCCCATGCACTACTGTAAGCATTTTGACAGGTCAGGTATGTCCCACTTTCCCTGTGGGTTGCCCAGTTCTTACTAGGGGGACAGAAACAGCAGACCAGTTTTTGGGGAAAAGACGGACTCATAGAAGATGGAGAGTTTTGGAAGTCTCTTCTCTGCCTTCCTCCGGGCAAGATGGAGCAAACATTTCATGCAGCTCCATTTCCTTTGCTGCTTTCACAATGCCTTATCCACCACAGAGACCTGCTATTGCTACATGCCACTCCTTCACCCTACCCTTTGCAGTAATCAGCCTAATTTATCAGCAGTACTCCTGAAAGTGGTACAAGGTGTAGGGTCACTGCACAGTACAGCCAGAGGCCATACCCCCAGCAGGACTGGGAACCTCTGTGGAGCAAGAGCAGGGTCCAGGGACACCTTACATCTCCCTGTGAAACCTCAACGGCACGTGCTGCAAAGGTAACATTTCAAAGGCTCCGAGAGGGAGCCATTCATTCTGCCACTTCTGCCTTCACACAGTCTCTGCTGTCCTGCATCCCTGAGCACCAATATCCAGCGGTTTTTCTAATCCAATTTATCATTGAGCTGTTTCACCCCAGTCAGCAGATGCCCCTCTCCTCAGGTTACTGACAGATCGATTTACGGTGAGGTCTCAGAGATGCCGCTTGCCAGGTCTCAAGAGTTTCAATTCCCCTCCTGTCTCAACAAGATGTGGGAAAGGGAAGGACGAAGGAATAGCAACTAACAGGGGTAGCCAAGCACCCTGCAGGCAGATGCTGGTCTGGCTGAGGGGCTTTAAGGGGTGCGAGAACAGCATCTGTGAGCTCTACCCATTCCTCTGGAGCAGCTCAGGAGCAGCCTGCAATCACCCACCTCATCCCAGCAACATGGAGTGAGATGATGGCTGTAAAGATCAGGCTCTGGGCCAGGAGGCTGAAAGCAGAGCCAGATCACAGTGGGTCAGCCATGCTGGCTCAGAGGTGCACAGGGAACCTCCTGAGAGGCACCTGAGTCAGCCCTGCGGGTGGAGCTCCTTCCCAGCAATTCCTGGTGCACAGGGGTGAGGGCTGCAAAGGGAAGCAGCAGCACAAAAAGGGCAGGTGAACTATTGTACGCAGCACACCTATTTCCCATTCCTGTCTGTGCTGCCTGTCCATTTTTCTTTCAAATAGGCATATTCTGCTCCTGCCTAGTCTGTGCTGAAAGCTGGAGAAGCACAGGTCTCCCACTGCACCTGGGAGCTTGTAATAAGGGTTTCTACAGACACACAGGTACTGCAACACTGGGCTCCCAGCTCTACCCACCTGCAGAGGCTTTTGTTCAAGCTGGATCCCTGCTGTAATGATGATACTCCCCGTTTGGAGCTGTGGTGCAGGAGCTATGCCCCTCCACCCCATGGCTTCCCATGTACGTCTCAGACCAGCCCTTGCAGTGATTCCAGCCTCAGCTGTTGTGGCCCCATGCCATATTCAATGGAAATGGAGGTTATGGTCATCTCACTCTCAAGAGTGAAACTCATGGTGAAGCAAGAGAGTGAGATTTCAGCTGATTTTTGCTGCATCCTTCAAACATTCTGGAAGGGAAAAGGTGCTCAGCAAGATCCAGGGGAACCAGTGAGCTCCCCACCTGTTACAACATGGAAAACCTGACAGGGTGGTACTGCAATTTAACCATCCAGACAAATAAAAAGGACATTTAGCACTTTTACCCTCTTCCCCTTTGAGTGAAGGACTCAGCAATGTGTTAGGTATTTCTGAGGAGCAGTTTTCACACTCAGGGTCCTTAATGGATTTCTTCCCACCCTGATCACCCTCCCGTACATGCAGTTGGTCTAAGCTTTATTTTCTCTACCCACAAGAGTGTCCACTGAAATTTCAGTTAGATACAAAACCTCTTAACAAGTGAGACAAAGCTCCCAGAAGTGGTTTTATGACATCCAAGACACAAAGCCCTCCTCCTCTAAAGCACTCTCCTGAAAAATACTTATTCCTTAGCTATCCAAGTGCATTTTCAAACCATGTGAGAGGTGACTTGGAGAGGACTGGCCTCATACCCCACTTTGCTGCTCTGCTTGGAGGAGACCTCCAAGGAAACCAAATGGAAGTTTCTATTTGTTTTTTTTTCCCCCTCCCATGATGAAAGTCTCCTAACTGTTGGGGAGGTGGCTATGCAGAGGGCAGGGTACCACATGGGTGGGAGAGATTTCACCAACCTTATCAAGGGAGTGCAAAAGAACCAGTATTAGTAAGGTCTCCCAGACTAGTCTTCTTGCCCAAGGGACAAAGCATTCACCTCCAAATGAGAATAGCAACTAGAAAATGTCAGTAAGGGGATGAAAGTTAAAGCGGTGTCATTGGAAAGACTGGGACAGACTTCATCAGACCCATGCAAGAACTGCCACCTATCAGCAAAATCTGGTGAGATAAAGAGCTTTAGTTATGCATTGTCATGGCGTATTAAATAAAGGTGTCTGCCCTCGAGCCCTTGCTCCTCAAGCCCTTCACCCTGCTCCCCTTGGGAGGGGTAGGTATGCATCATTAGAATGGCACACCAGCCTCAGACCCAAAGGGTCATGCTACCCAAAGTTGGCGAGCTCAGCATAGTATAAGCAACTCTGTTGCGATGCATCAGAGTGACAGTTAAGGTCCTTGCCCTTTCCATTAGCTTTATTTTAATTTGAAGCTGCACTGTTCATTACTTCCATTATATCCAGTCTCAGCCGGCTGGCACGATGCTTTATCTCGCTGCTGACTTTGGGCAAGAGCCTGATGCTCTAGTCTCTGGGGTCCTGGCTGCATGCGGGTCATGGCAACAAACTGGCCAGCAGTGACACCTGGGCACTGGTTTTTGCACGTACAAATGACATGGGTCTGCTAGGACACTGCTCCACTCCTTCACCACACCAAACCATACTCGTCTCTGTAGCAGGAGGCAGCTGCGGGTCTGGGCAGACTCGAGGACAGCCCACACTGTTCTCATTCCCTTGCCAAAGAAAAGCTTTAATTTACTTAAGGGTGGAGCCGATGTGATGTGGATAGTCAGGAGTCAAGTCAGTTTGCTAGAAGAGATGTTTCCAAGTGTCAGCTCAGCTTCCAGAAGCTTATGCAATGAGGACTGTCGCCCAAGGCCAGAGGCTTCGGATACTGGAAAGCAGCCACTGGCTACAAGAATGAGCTAGTGGAGCCAAAGTCTCACTGACTGGCTTCGAGTCAAANTGAGCCCCTGACATAACATTGGGGTTCTCTCCTCAACACTGTGCATCAAAGGGATGCTGGGAGAGAGATGGAAATGTACATATTTTTCAGCTGGTTCTTTCCATGTGTTTAAGCACCTGCTCCTGTCTCTCCCCAGCCCTTCTCCTGGGATGACAGCCTGGGCAAGCAGTCCCAGGGCTACTCAGGATGGCAAAGAAATCACTGAAGTGGGCATGCAACAAACTAGGAGCCTCCTCTCACTAGCTACAGCACACAGTCTTGTGCTCCACTTATCTGAAGGGTCATTTTTCCTGTGGTTCAGTGGTGGAGCTGGAAAACCCTTTCAAGAAGGGAATTTGGAGGCCTTACCTCAAGTTAAGGAGCTGCTGGACAAAACAAACACCCAGCACTTCACAGTAAGGAGGAAGCTAGTAACAAAGCTAGACATCTGCTTCAGGACTGGTGAATCTAAGAAATATTTTCTGCTGTCCTTCAATATAAAGGAAGAAGTCTTGAAATAGTATCTTTCTTTGGTAAAAAAATGCTGGTTTGCAGCTCCTGCCATTTCTAGGCCATATATTTACAAAGGTCCTTGAACAGAGACAGAACAATTTGCTGAGATGAACATTCACAAAAGCAAAGCAGCAGGTTTCCTCACAGAAGGCACATGAACATGTGCCCCACATCAACCCAAGGCCATTGACTTGGACTTCTACTTGTATAAGGGTCCAAAAGAACCTAACAAATGCAACAGGATTAGTAGTCTACAGGGACAGGAGAAAGCAGCAGCCAGGAAAGAATAAAGCAGGGAGCAAGAAGCCTCTTCACCATGACTGAAGCCACTGAAGTATCCACACAAGCTAAGCATGGAGAGTTAGCTGCATCTCAGAGCCTTGTCAGTCAGGACAATCCTGCTCTCACTGCCTTCTGCAGCAAGCCATTACTGCTGGGTAGTCCAGCTACCCATCACATACAGCATTCCCCTTTCATCATGGGGTGGTAGACCCCATGGCTGCAAGACCTGCAGGGATGTGGAGCAGTGGTACAAATCACTCCAGTGTATTTCCCCCTGACACTCAGAAGAGACTGAAGTTTAAGTCCTAAAGACACTGAGTGAGAGAAGAAAGGATCCTCATTGCAATGGGGGTGTCTGCCCCAGTTCACCTCTACTGGAGAAATCCTGCTTTTCTATAGGAACAGATAGGGAGAAGAACCTTTGACAAGTCCTACCCAAACCCCTTCGTCAATTTGGAGTTCTAATCAGGGGGAAAGACCACTGAGTGCTTAAAATGTAAAATGGAGTCAAAACCCAAACTGCTCAGCCCCGTTGGAGCTCCACTGTGCCAATACAGCTGCAGGGACAGGCAGACTTCTGAGGTGGTGAGGAATGCCCGACAGACTTTGGTTTCATGCTACAGGTTGATCCACGGTGTTTTAGAGCAAGAGCACCGGTCTCACTCTGAGACTACCTGGTGGGGTGTGTAGCTGTCCCAAGCAAGCCTAGAATTGTACCAACCACCTGGTGCTGCAGGAGGCTGGGCAGGTTGGAGAGCCATTGAAGCTCCTCAGAGAGCTGAGTCTTGAACAGAGCCAAAGAGGGAATTTTTAGATCAATGTGTGTGTCTGCTGAGAATGGGCTTGAAAAACAACCTGTTTTAGTAAAATTTGCAGTAAGTTTTGGGAGGAGATCATTTATACTGAAGTAGTTGACAATTAAAGAGCATTCTCAAGCAACGATTTTTCATCAAAATTACCTTTCAGACTCTCAATTCAGGCATGCAAGATATATGTTCATCAATAAGATTACACAGTACCTTGTAAACTGAATATACAGATTCCGTCCCTGTCCTATCAATACTGCAGTTTAAGTACAGACCCCACTGCCAAGTAAGTGGAAAGTATTAAAACAGCTCCTGAAATCACACAGGTAGTAAGAAAAATCCTAGCACTTGGTGTTAAAGGCTTTGTTTTTTTGGTTTAGGGTTTTGTTGTTGTAGTTGTTTTTGTGTTTTTTTTTTCAGTAAGCTATATGTTTTGGTTTTGGTTTTGGTTTAATATTAATGTATTTATATATTGTTAGTGCAATTTGTTGAAGCTGTTTCCTTGCTTGCAAAAGCTTGAGTTTAGCAAATATTGGCTGGTTAACTATGCTGTTACTTAGCAACCCTAATTGGATTTCAAATTGGAGATTTTGTTTGGGAAATATTACCTGTATCACTTAGCACTGTGAAGTAAGTTCCTACCTTCATCATGCAGATAAACTCAATCAGCATTCCTCAATTCACAGGGGTTTAATCTTGTTTACATGCTTCTAAGACAAGAACAGGCACCTTCCCTCCTCCTTGGCCAAGACCTGCAATCTTTCACTGGCAGCTGGAAATCCAAGACCAGCATAAGCTCCTGTTGCAAGTGGTCTCCACTGCAGCCTCGTGGCCATGCTGAGTCTGTCCCCAAGTTAGGTGATGATCCTGCAAGCTTGGCAAGTCCCAACTCAGTTGCTGAGCACATCAGAGGTGGCTCCAGACCAGACAAACAGAGTTTAAATGTAGCTGCATGGCCACTGGCAGAGGATGTGTTTGGGAGAGACCCCAGCTGAGCATGGTCAGATCAATGAGGGTGCACCCAGGACACTGACACTGTGGCTGCTTTGGTGGTTCCCTGCCTTCCTTCTACAGTCCACCAGACACTCCACACCCATCCAGATGGCCAAGGCAGGCAAGGAGACCTTCTTATGTAGCCCACAAAAGGACAGTAGCACCAGCAGCCTTGGACGTCTCACCAGGACTACATGTCAGCTGTGTAGGCTCTTTGACTCCAGTGCACCAAAATCACCCATCTCTCCAGATGAAGACCTCCTCCAGTTGAGCCCAAAGGCAGAAGGCTCCCTGCACACAGCTGGGATGTGAGGAAGAAAGCTTGGCAAGTGCCTCTTCTGAAAGTCAGCGAGCAATCAAGCTGGCATTACTTGGAGGCAAGGACAAGATGACCAGGACTTGTCTGAGGCTTGTCTGTGCACATTCCCACTGCACTGCTGTCTGGTACTTGAGATGAGGATGGGGAGAAGGAAGGACAGTGCTGAATTAAGTGCCATGCTGCATCCCATCAGTGCAATGCATCTGCTGCTGGAGACACTGGCCTGTTGGATGAATCCTGAAGGGGTCTCCAAGATGGGGTGGTCTTTCTTTTACACAGTCTTTCTCTCCCCTTTCACCATGTTCATCTGAGGCCATGGGAGGGTGCTCTCTGCATGGCACCTCCGTGGACTGATTTATGGAGTGAGAAAGAGGCAGACTGAGCAGCAGATACATCCTTGCTTTCCACTGGAGTCAGTATAGACAATGTCATGACTGAGGAATGCCCAAAGATGCTTCCCATCTACCTGCAGCTCAAAACCTCTGAGTAGATGGGGAACTGCTGTGCAGAGCTAGTGAAAAAAGGCAGCGTGAACTCCCACAAAGTCTAACATGCTTGGAGCTTTATTTCTGGTGTGAATGGAAGGCGGCTGATGTTATATGTCATTTAGTGATACTAAGTGGGTAAGCCAAGCATTAATCCAATTACAGCTTGCAAATCGTTGCACAGCAGCACAGCCCTCTGACTTCAGCCATGGGCCAGTGACCACAGGGACCAACAGAGAATGAGCACTGACCAGTGCCTGGGGCCCCGCAATGGCCCCTCTGCCCCCTGTAGCTGTCTGCTCGATAGTGGGGATCGCTCCCAGTCTTCCCACCTGCCCGTATTTCAGCCCCTGCTGCAGCATTGCAATCCAGAGAAGAGCTCCAAAAAGTTGGCAAACACCATGGGAGGCAAAAAAGGGAGTCAAGTCCTATAGGAACCAGGTATTTTGGGTTGTGCTGCATAAGGGTTGTCTCCTGTCATTACAGGGAAGGCTTCATTCTAGCTGAATGGTTTCCTGCGAAGCCCTTTCTCTCTGCAGAGATGCAACGAGTGAGGGAGCTAAACAATTAAAGAGAGATGCTGAGATGCTGACATCCTTGTGCAGCACAGAGAGAGGAGAAGCAATTACAGGGAGGTGTCAACCTGTAAACTAGGCTTTTTATACTCCAAGAATGTTAATCTCCACCTTCAGGAGGAATGAAGCAGTATTTTCACTGTGCGGATAACCCTGAGGAACTGGGGGTATGGAAGTATGGGGGTACACGTGGTCCTCAGCCCCATGGAACAGGATGAGGCCAGTCCCTGTCATGGCAGAGTGATGCCAAGGTCTGAGCACTGGCAGAGATGCCCTCGTTCAATGGATCATGCAAATACAGCCTGCTTAGGTATGTGTACATCTTTCCTTCCTCCAAACTTACAAAGGGATGCTGGACCAAGACACAAACGTCAGCAACATGGCCAGACTCAATTGTAAGCAGATGGGTTTGATGCTAACCCAACTGGATTTTCCAAGTCTTCTGAGCCATGCCGAATCCTGTTTCTTTTCACCATGGCTCAGAGTTTTCCAGTCCTGATGCTAGACCAAATTTAGTTTGGCAGATTATGCCCGGGAAATGAGACACAGGCTTTCCAGACCATTTCCCGAAGGAGGAAAGCATTTCACCTCATGATAACTTTACACACCCTTGTTACTAACTGAGGAGATGGCAAGACCTTCCTGGTCTTGCTTGGGCTACTCCTTCACAGCAAAATGGTCCTCTCAGGAACTTTGGTGAGAAACCTGAAAGCAGCAGGAGTCCAAATGAAAG
This sequence comes from Chloroceryle aenea, assembly GCA_013399075.1. Taxonomy (NCBI): domain Eukaryota; kingdom Metazoa; phylum Chordata; class Aves; order Coraciiformes; family Cerylidae; genus Chloroceryle; species Chloroceryle aenea. Next base: position 189,881 of record VWZY01006281.1, read on the forward strand.
GAGAAACAAAATCATCTCCATTTTGAGCCCGGCCAGGAAAATGATGTGGACAGCTAGCTTCTTGGTGTTGGAAGTGTGTCTGGTTGGTGACTGCATCGTATTGAAGGGCTCTTTCCTTCAGGTGGAACTAGAACATGTATTTAGAGGGGAAACAGGTAAGAAAAAAGCAGCATTATTCTGCTGAAAATTTAAATGAAAGTAGATTTATTTCGTCTTTGTTCAAATTCTCAGGAGATGGTGTTGACTTATGTGTTGGAAAACCAAACCCTGCAAACTGAAACTATGAATTGTTGCATTAAACCTGCCACCTCCCCCTAAAGCCCTCAAGCAAACAAAAACCTGACGGAAGCTGCTGATTTTTTCTTGGCTCAAACTCCAATCTGTTTGTCAGGTTCCAGATGCATTTTACAGTGGTTGAGGGTTTTTTGTTGTTGCTGGATGACTTTAGAAAACCAAATGTTGAAGAAAAGCAGATCTGAAACTGAAAACATTTCTCTGATAAAACTCAGGTTTCTACTGAAAATTGTCAGGGAGTTTTCAACCAGGATTAAACTACAATTATATGGGATCTATTTTAACTGAGAATTAAAGAGTGTGCTGAATAGAAATGTTGTTGTGTTCTGTTTGAACACCCACAACCCGGAGAACATCCTTTATCTTGAAATGCACATTAGTTTTACCTTATATTATTACTTCAAAAACGCTGCTCCGTTACAGCTGAGGCTTTTGCTGTATGATATCTGCCAGTCGATCTTCCTTTGCTAAGCCCTTCAGCGTACCTCAACAGCTACTATTTTAAGATCTTAAAATGATATGAAAAATAAAATGTTAAGAGAACGAGCGAGGCTCTCTGCATAAATGCTGCCTTTGCAACCCTATCAGCATTCATCTCGGCTTCCAAATGACCCTGATTGGCAACAATGTTCTGTATATTCCCACAATTAAACAACATTTGAACTTGTGTTAATAGCAATAGAACAATTATCTGAAACAGCCATCCACTAAGTAAGCAAACTGTATCATCAAGAGTCAATCTTGATGCAAATAAAGACTTAGCCTTACAAAGGAAAGGGAGTGAAATCTTCAATATAAGGAATAGAGACTCTTCACTAGTGGCACCATAAAATCGATGTGTGAACAATGTACTGAATGTCAGAAGCAAGTATCTACTGAAATTTAGGCAGCATTTGGTTGCTTAAACCTTACAGACTATTTTGACTGAAAAAAGAAATAAATACTGGGTATTCAGAGACTGTAAAGAGACATTTTCCCAGTCCTGGTATCAAAAATATTCTTATAACATTAGAGCTTTGTATTGGAAATGCAGAACTAGCACAATAGCCTAACAATAGGGGGAGGGAGAAAGGGAAGCCTTTTCAGGGCCTGAATTTATTCTTGTAGCTTAATGAAAGAGAAATTCATTATATTCCTGGAAAAATTAGAAATAAATGAGTAGGGGGCTTATTTAATAGGAAATTTCCCCAGGCAGCTTCTCTTTTGTTTCTCACTGAACCAATTCATTCTGTGTTGATGGGAGGCGCAAAAAGAAACCGTCTTCTGTGCAAGAGAAAAAAAAAAGAAAAAAAAAGGAGGTTTTCCTCCTCACATGTTTGTCCTGTTTTTCCCATCTCCTCTGTGCCAATGACAAGAAAAACATTTTGCTCTTGAAAAGGGAGGAGCAGACTCCAAGTCAGAACCTGGCTTAGAAAAGGACCACGATTTGACCAAACTGCCAAAGCTGTTCTAGGCAGGAATCTATTAAGAGAAATACTAAAAAGAATGTTGGAAAACTATTGATCGGATCTTTAATTAGGAAAGCTGTGCTAGCAGAGCCCCCCCTGCAGCTCCTTCCAGCTGGGAGAGCAGAAGCGGGTTTTTGGAGGAGCCTGGTGCTGCATTCACACGACATCACCTACCCAGCTGGGGTATCAGCCTCCGGCACGAGACAGGAGGGCTTCTCCTACCATTATTTCTCACCTTTTCTTCCAATAAAGCTCATTGTTCATCCCCAGCTGAAAGAAGATGTAATATAAAAGATGGCAGGAAATTGAAGGCTAGCTGGGGTTAAGAGAGACAATAACAAAACTGTTTTTACAGGGTAATGTATGATCCTTTGGTAGCTCATACTAAAGAGGGCTTCAAAATCAGCAAGAGAATTAAAAATATTGAGATCAGCTAAAACACGCCTTTCCTTTGCACATCAAAGAGGATACCCACAGGGACAGATTTGCTGCTATGGAATAATTTCCACCACTTTTTGCTACAAAAATGAAAGTGTTTGGTGCTTCTCCCCACTTCCTTTAGCATGAATTCACTGTATAAGGGGAAATTACCTCTGTGTTCCCTAGAAAAATCTCCACCTAATGCAAACAGCAATGCCAGTTAAAACACAGGGGCTCCGCCTGGGGAACAGGTCTGCAATCCATTAGCTGTGTCAGAGAGCCGAGAAAGGATGGGTGGAAAATGGAAAGGGCGAATCTGCCTCCGAAAACAGCTGACAAGTCTTAAATGCTCTGAGTCCAGCAGCTCAGATTAGCCCAGCACCAACCCAGGGTTTTTCAGCTGGGTCCAAGCCATCCAGTTGCCCACTGCTGGGTTTGCAGTCTGTGCTGGCAGCAAAGGCAGCAATGCTGTCATAGCCAGGCACAGGGAGGTGAGCTTTCTCCTAGAAAGTTCATTCATTCCCAAAGAAACATAGGTCCAAATCCAAGGCAAATATACCCCAAGTGCTGCAGTGGGGGATTTAGGTGTGATGGAGCGTGAAAAGCATCATAAAATTCGCCAGCAGGCTGGGCTGAGTGTTTGGTGTACACTCACCTGAGCTTGGAAAAATCCTTTTAGGTGTTCTTCTGAATTCCCTGAAAATCAGGCAGGAAAATCTGCACATGGATTGCAACAGGATCTGTGAGAATGATCTAGGGACTGTCCCTGTGCTTGGAACAGAAACTGTACTGATGAACTGGATAAAATTAAATACAACTCCTCCATAAGCAAAGCTTTCCCTCACTTGCTCCAGACCAGACAGAATCTTTTTTACTTTGTCTTGCTGAAAACCTATTTCTTCAGCAAAATCTTGTTGAAAAATAGGCTTTGTTCCAGGGAACAGTTAATTCCTGGGCCTGACCATGGGAGGAGTTGAAAGATTTGGGGTGCAGGGCACCTATTCCTGCCATAAAACTGCAGATTGCTCTGACTTTGGTGTCAGGAAGCTGGCTGGAAGCACTTAGCCTGGCTGCTCTCCATTAGCCCTTCCCTAATACATGACTTCACCCTTTTGTTTTCTCCTCTTCTTTCCTGTCCTGCTACTCATCTCCTGCTCTTTGGATTTGATCAGTCAGCTTTGAGGCCAGCTCCACCAGCACTGCTCTGGCATGGCATGACACAGGGAGGCACAGCTGGGTGGGGGTGCACCAAGCCCCTGAACTCAGCACAGCCCAGGTGGCAGGATGCCAGCCAGATGTTGCTGCTGGGACGCAGTAACCCATGTGACTCGGTGGGCCCTAAATGACTCATGCAGCACGTACTTCTTCCATATAAAAGAAGAGTTGAACACCAATGCCGTGCACTGATATAAAACAGACAGCCCCTGGGTATTAATTGAAATTCAAGCTCATAAACATATTGCCTCTGCATGGTGCAGCTACTCCGACTCCCTTTGTATCTCTACTCCTGCAAGTAACTAAAATTGACTTTAAAAAGAGCTGTCAGGCCCACAACCAGCAGCACATGGGCTGAGGAGAGATCGCTGCTGCCTGCACTGCACAGCAGCTCCATTCTGAGCCAGCACATTCATCCCTTTGGCCCTTCCAGCCCCAGGGTATCTGTGCTGTAGTAGGTTGAGACGGCAAAAGCAGGTTCATGTGTGGGCTGTGCGGGGCTGAAGCCTGCCCTGTGCAGCCTTCCCAATTAGGGTGACTTCAACTGCTGAAACATGGTCTCAGAGCATCCAGATGGATCTTGGGAACATTGAGCTATGCTCCTCATATATGCTCCTCAATTGTGTAGGAGGTAGCAGTGTAGGAGGTCCTGCTCAACACATGCACGAACAAGAGCTTCATTCCTATTAATGTCTGACCCATACTGGTTCAAGGCAGCTTTGCCACAACAAGGGGTGAAGAGGCAACAAGGCTGGACTTGTCATAGGATCTTTGGTCTTTTGGATGCACTCAGGCTGCCCTCAGGGTCAAGTATCTCTGCCAGAGGAATGTCTGCATTTGCACCAGAGCAAAGACAAAGTCCACACTTGGGAGCCAGGAGTGAAACCAACCAGGACTGTATCTTGCAGAGCCATGCCCACCCTGTAAATCCCTTCAAGAAAGTGTGAAGGAGGCGGGTGGACATGTCAATTATCTGGCTTCTTCTCACCGCTTGGAGTAGGTATAGCCAAGCTCTGTTTTCCCCCCAACTTACTCTGCTCTCCCCCTCCATCCTGCACACATAGAGCACTGCCACCACTTCTGTTTTACTATCCCCAGGGACTGTTCTGCACCAACTCTGCAGCCATCATGGGTGGAGACGCTAATTAAATTGTTCAAAAATCCAATAAAAATGCTTTATGAGAGTGTGTGTCATTGGCAAAGGTTTAGGGAAGAAAATTAAGCTCCTCCAAAAGCAAAAAAAAAGTCCTTCCTCTCTCATTAGACCCTTGATGTCTTTCACTGTAAACGGTTTCTAGCTGCTACAAATTGTAATTGGTTCAGTGGGACCAGTTTCCCAGTGCAGGGTTGATGGAGAGGGCAGGGGCCTTTTTGGTGAGTGCTCAGGTGCTGTCCCCTCTCCCTGCTCTGAATGACAACACTGTCTCAGGCACAAGCTGGGATGGACAGACCAGAACAGTTTATAGATTTTTCTCATTCCCCAGCCAGTGCCAGAGAGTATCAGTAATGCAACCAATTAAGAGGATTAAAAGCTATATGTTATTTTCTTTTATGACAGTACCACTGCCATATCCTGTGACTGTGATCAAGGTCCCCATGCTGTCCTTGTACCAGACAACTCAGGGATTGATTCATAAACAGATTACCACTCCCCCAGCTCTCTGATGTATGTGGAACAGCAAAAGAGACCAAGGTCTCCTGTAGGTGTTCACAACCACAGGAATGCTATGTTCTACCTCATTTAGGGGTCATGTTAGGGAAGCCCCAGTAGAATTAATCTGGTCAGGGACATCAAGGTATGTAGGTGATAAAAGAAGACTATGGAAAATGTAGGCCCTCTCTAGAAGGAAATGGCAGATCTGGTTACACAGAATATGGAGAAGGCTGAGGTAGTCAACACGTTTTTTTCTGCAGCCTTCACCATCATGTGCTCCATCTAAAGTGCCCAAGTCACAGAAGAAAAAGGCATGGACTGCGAGAATGAAGAACCACCCACTGTAGGAGGAGATCAAGTCTGTGACCATCTAAGGATCCTGAAGGTGAATAAATACATGGGATCTGATGAGATGCATCTGTGGATCCTGAGGGAACTGGCAGATGAAGTGGTTACACCACTATCCATTATAGTTGAGAAGACATGTCAATCTGGTGAAGTTCCTGCTCACTGGAAAAGGGGAAACATAACCCNTTTTTTCTGCAGCCTTCACCATCATGTGCTCCATCCACAGTGCCCAAGTCACAGAAGAAAAAGGCATGGACTGCGAGAATGAAGAACCACCCACTGTAGGAGGAGATCAAGTCTGAGACCATCTAAGGATCCTGAAGGTGAATAAATACATGGGATCTGATGAGATGCATCTGTGGATCCTGAGGGAACTGGCAGATGAAGTGGTTACACCACTATCCATTATAGTTGAGAAGACATGTCAATCTGGTGAAGTTCCTGCTCACTGGAAAAGGGGAAACATAACCCACATTTTTTAAGAGGGGAAAAAAAGGAAGATCTGGGGACCTGCAGGCCAGTCAGCCTCACTTCTGTGCACAGCAAGATCATGGAGTGGATCCTCCTGTAAACTCTGCTAGGACCCATGGTAATTAGGGAGGTGATGGGTGAATTGTGCCAGACAATTTTGGTGGCATTCTACGATGGAGTTACAGCACTGATGGGTAAGGGAAGAACAACTGATATCATCTACATGAACTTGTACAAAGCATTTGACTATCCCACATGACAACCTTGTCTATAAATTGTAGAAACTTGGATTTGATGAATGAACCACTTGGTGGATATGGAATAGGCTGGATGTTTGTGATCAAATATTTGCAGTCAGTGGCTCAGTCTCCGTATAGAGACCAGTGCCAAGTGGCATCCCAATTGTATCCTGGGCTGCATCAAGAGAAATGTGGCCAGCAGGTCAAGTGAGGTGATTCTGCTGCTCTGCTCTGCTCTTCTGAGAGCCCACCTGGAGTTCTGTGTTCAGTTTTGGGGCCTCCAGCATATGAAAGACATGGACCTGCTCAAGTGGGTCCAGAGAAAGGCCACAAAGATGATCAGGGCTGAGACAGTTGGGACAGTTTAACCTGGAGAAGAGAAGGCTCTGAGAACATGTTACAGTGACCTTACAGTACATAAAGGGGGCCTACAAGAAAGATGGGGAGGGACTCTTTATCAGGGAGTGTAGTGATAGAAGAAGGGGCAATGGTTTTAAACTGAAAGAGGGTAGATTAAGATATTAGGAAGAAATTCTTTACTCTGAGGGTGGTGAGACCCGGCATAGGTTGCCCAGAAAAGCTGAAGATGCTCCGTCCCTGTAAGTGTTCAAGGCCAGGTTGGATGTGTCTCTGAGCAACCTCATCTAGTAGGAGGTGTCCCTGCCTATGGCAGGGGAGTTGGAACTAGATGATCTTTAAGGTTCCTTCCAACCCAAATCATTTCATGATTCTGATTTTCTACCTTCTGTGCCCCAAAGGACAACATGCAATTATTTACACAAAGGGCAGTGCGTCTCTGACAGTATCTGTCACCACTGTGTGCTCAGACTCTGGACCTTGGCATTTGCTAAAAACACTTGAAAATTAGATTACCTATTGCTTGGTTGTCTTGGGAGGGGGGATTTCTGGGCCATGTGGAGGAGATTTAAATAAAGCCAAATACTATAAGGTTTATGATGTAAATACTACAAGCAGGCTAAATGTGCTGTAATTTCTCTTAATTATGCAAATAGAAAAGGAAGGAAACTGTCAGGGAGCACATTTACCACTCAGAACAGAAGCACCTGCAAGCATGAAACGTGTCTACAGTGTGGAGGCAAAAGGCAATAGTCCATACCTACAAGGTACACTACGCCTGGTGGAGGTTTCTACCCCGTGGTTCACCACTTGTACCAACAAAACAGCATTTCCACAAGTGAAATGCTTTGGAACGAACCAGGACCTCTGAGGGCCTCTGTTAATTCAGCTGGTGTGGGGCTGTCAGCCAAGTGACAAGCAGTGGGTTCCCTGTGCATCCCCAGTCCTGGCTACTCACCCATGGTATCAGTCACCTCATCCAGGTAGAAGTTGGAAGCCTGACTGTGGGGAAAGAAAAAGACTCTCTGGGAAGATGCACTTCATCTAAAAGGGGTCTCAGCTTGCTTGCTGTGGGAATTTGGATGTGGGGGGCATCCCTTTGAATCTTCTGGGAATAGCTGCTGAAATCAAGCTGAATGCTGAAGCCCTTTTCTTCAGTGAATCTCCTGCTATGAGGGACTCTTATTTTATTTCAAAGACTCAGCAATTTGGATTGGTTTAACCTTTTCTAGGTTTCCTTTGCATAATAGCACAGATGAGCTCTAAAGTCTCTTCAAGAGCACAGGCTGAAGCAGGAGATTATGGGGGAGAGAGGAGAAAACACGTAAAGCCAAAGGAGTCGACACTGTCATTCCCAGACGTGATTTGCTTGCCAAACCTCCCTGATACCTTCTGCTCAGGCAGAGCAGAGATGGCTTTGATGTGAGAAGCAAGGCTGCACTGCTGTGTGCCCTGATCCTCAACAGAGGCAGCTCCAATGCTGCCAGTGCTCATGGGGCCACAGAAGCTCAATGGGGTCACCTAAAGCCTCACCATATGAGACCTGGGGACTGAGTAACACTGGAGAGCGGAAAACAGGCAACAGGCAACCAACCCCCCCCAGTTATAAGAAAGAGGAAATCCCAAACCCCAGATCTCCATCAGATGGGATGGTATGGAATCCACTGTGGTGTCCCACCACCCCTTTGACACCTTCATGCCACCTTACAGATGCAATTCTCAGCCTGTGGCAGGGCCGAAGCCCATCTGCGTTTCAGGGCTGTGCAGGTGAACATGCCAGTGGGTTTGCTGCATCCCTGTGATCCCTGTGACGAGCTGAACAGTACTCGAGCCCTTCTGGGAGGAGTGTAAGGCTGGAAATACCCTGAATAGCAGGGGAGAAGCGATGTCTTAGTGGAGCAGGGCAGTGTTTCTTTGATGTTAAAACAACAAAGGCGGGTGTAGAGAAAGAAAGGTAATCTAAATGCTGGCAAACACTGGGCTGCATTTCAAAAGGAACATCAAATAGCCTCAAAAATCAATTTCTCCCAATGAAGCAAACTGTTCTTCCTGGGCTCCTCCAGCACCCCAAGTCCTACTCCCCCCCCACTTTCAAAATTTCTGGAGCCAGGCCTCTTTTAAATGCAACCTTTACAAAGCTGTTTCTCCCCAGGCTGGATGCAACCCCAGCTCCTCAGCTTGCTGCAGTGGGACTGGAGACAGGGTGAGCAGGGCAGGAGGCTTGGGCTGCTCCTGCACAGGAACTGGTCTCTGTCTGCTTAGCAAAGGCAAGAGGAAGTGCAAGAATTATTCCTGGGTCACATCACCCTCATGGCCCCAAGGTGCACAGGGAAACCTGCTAAAAGCAATTATTTACAGACCAGTTGGCAAGTGTGCTCCTAACCTGGATGTGAGCAGGATTCGTCACAGAGGGAAAGAAGGGAACCAAAGCCTGGGGAGGGAGGAGACCCTCGGTAACCCCCAGGGCATACAGCCACTGCATCCACCGCATTAGGGTAAAAGCTCAGCTCTTCTGAACATCACAGCAGGATTTTTTCATTTTCTGGATTTCCATAATCAGGAAAGCCACAGCTTTTTGTGTTTGTGTGGTTTTTAACAAAAGCTACAATTCTGCATTCTCAGGACTCCCAGAGCTGGGGCTTAGGAACAAGCAGTGAATGCTTTTACCACCTAAATGTTTGTTAGCCCTTGCTGACATCGCATCTTTCAGATTCATGTCAACAGAATTGTTTATTTTGGAACAGTTCCTTGACAGAAAAAAAAAAAAAGACCAAAAAAAAAGACCTGCTTTTGTGTCAATGTTTTCTAAGCAAAATACTTTGTATATTTTGATTTGTTTTATTTGCAATACTCATTTGTGCGATCTTTCAAAATCAGACAGAACACAAAAAGAAGCAGGATCTTGCAGTTGTTTCTTGCGATCATGAAATGCTTCAGTTTCACTTCTTCATCTGCTAAACATTAATTCATGAAAATAATCTGCCCCTCCCTCCATTGAATGTTTTCTTTCAAAAATCACCAGCAAGCTGAAAAAACCAGCCTGGAGCTGCCCATCTTAGCCCCAGGGACCTCCCCTTACACAGCTTCCCTCACCCTACACCCACACCTTCCTGGGGACACTTAGCCAGGTTTACGATCATTGAATTGCATTATGTTGTAGTGGTTTATTATTTTGATTTTCATGCAGAGAAGCCTGTTCCAGCTCCTCATAACAAAGACAATTATGCTAACTTTATTGGATTTGCATTCAGGGCTGATTTGTCAGAATTGTATATTGGTTCTGGGAGATGGAAGGGGAGGAAGAAATGGTGCATTTGCTTTTCATGAGTATGGGAGGAAAAAAAAGGTATTAAATTCATCTCTGTTTCACAGTCTCTTCCAGCCAAGCCCCTTCTCAGTGCACAGACCCACTGACGCTGCTTATAACCCTCAAACCATGCTGCCTAGCTGTGGCAGCCAGTGACTACACACAATGAAAATGGAATATGAAAGGTTGCAAATTGTCAGTGTTTTTGTCCTGCCAGCTCTTGGGAAGGAGTCAAGCCGCACAGATGAATACTTGCAGCCCTTCTGACGCCGTGCAGCACGTTGGACAAGAGAAGCTGGCCTTCACATCAAAGCTGAGTGCTGCGGCAGTGTTGTGCTGCTGTCACAGCTCAGTGTAGACACTGAAAAGGAGAGGCTACGCCATGCGGGGATGCTGCCAAGATCAAACTCTGAAAAAGTTGATTCCTCTTTATTGTTTCTAATGCAATCATGGGTAGCAGCTCTCAGCAGGATCACAGCACCTTTGGGCAAGGGGCTGTACAGAAACAGGACCACAGCTGTTTTGAACAACTTGACATTTACAGCAAGATAACAGCTGAGGCATTTTCCTTCTTTATACAGAGAAGATGCAACATATAAAAGATTCAAGATATTGTGAATGATATGAGGTAAGAAGCAGGTGTGAACATGGTAAGGCCACCTCTAAGTGTACTCTTACAAATAAATAATGTGGGCAGTAAGGAAGGCTGGTCTGTGACTTCATACCCACCTATACCCTTCCTGGGCTCCCACTGCTGTGCTGAAATTCTGTGCCAGAGCTGCTAAACCTCACCCAGAGACTGCAAACCCATAAACACCCTTCTTCTAGGAGCAGACAGTGGTAGCCCCTGGTCCCAAAGAGCACACCAGGACTGCCCTCCTCCTAACAGGGGCTTGAGGGTGGTTTTGCATTGCCTGCCAGAAGGACTCACCCTTAGAGGTGAGTGATGCTGAATCTGGCAAAAATGCCAGCTGTCAGAGAAATGGGAAAGACCGTTGTTCAAAGAGAAAGATGGAGAAAGGGAAGGAAAGATGCGAGAGAACTGTGAGCAACTCTATTAAGTTTTTAAAAGAAAAAACCTACCAATCTCTAGCTGAGCTGGCCTTCCCCAACCCAACCATGGTCCACCACGGTAGCTCCATCTGCCGAGGAAGACCACAGTTCTCTGATGAATGCAGCTATTTCCTGATCAATTTTCTGACTTCCGCACAAATCACATTTTGCTTTAAGTTTTACACTCCCGAGGCCCCTATATTCTGTTTGCACATAACCTTGCTGTGCATTTATTGATGCCATCCTGGCAGTCTCCATGGCAACCCAGCCCATCACAAGGCACAACATCCTTGAGGTCACATCAGCACAGTGGGAATGGTCGCCTGCTAAAGAGGGATGTAGCTGGATCCATTCCCTCTATTAAAATGCTACAAATGGCTATGTACTTTTATGACCATGCTTCTCCTCTGGCTTCTCACATTCACAGATTGAGATTAAAATGTTAAGCTCTACCTCAGGAGTGAAGCAGCATGCTTTTTGGATTTCACACCTCTCTGAGGACACTCGAAGGGAAGTGAGGGCAGATGCACAAGGCTCCTGTGCTCATGCAAACAGTGCTGCCAGACTGCAGTGCTGGTGCCGGGGGGACGGCACGTGGGGGACAGCAATGCAGGTCTTTCTCAGGCTCAGTACCATATGATTGTCATGAGAAAAGGGATTTTCAAAGGCACGTGCATGCTCAGTTTTTGCAGCAACTTCGTAGGAACTGAATGTTTGCCTCCCAGCATATTGTACGTATCAAAGAAAGAAGTGGTTTTAAAAGAAATATGCCACTGGGTTTCCCTTTCTTTTTTTCTTTCCTCCTCCTTTTACAAGATAGATCTTTTCCACCTGCACTTCATCCAGATGTTGTGTGCATGACTAAGAAGGAATGTTTTAATTGTCTCCTTGTTATGGGCTCCGTATTTAAAATCACTGTGTTAATTTATTCTGCCTTTAAGAGCTTCTTGATGTCTACTAGTAATTGCAAAACATCAATATTTTTTCAGACTGTCCCATGTTTCTTACTCCAATTTCAAGAAAGTGTGGGACAGTATCTTTTTTCATGACTATTAGGGGGAAAAGCTCACGCCTATAAAAAATGCTGAAGCCTGCAGCAAGAGAAACGATCCACAAAGCCAAATAATGCATACCAGAACCCAGAAAACTCTCTCCTTGAGCTTCCCTACATGTTCCTGGCATCATGAATGATTGCAGAGGGCCCAGTTTGCTAGCACAGCGGGATGGATGTCACACACTCAGGCAAGGCGCATTACCAGTGCCCCTGTGCCCTGCCACACGGTGCCTTCAAGCCCTGCACTGCATCTCCCCAAACCACACGTGGGAGACGTTATGGCCTCTGTCAAACCCAAACATCTTTCCTCGTGCAACAAATCCCATGGAGCAGTCGGGATTTGCTGCCTGTGCTTGGTAAGTGTGACTGACCGCGTGTGTGCCGAGACAGCCAACAAGGCAGCCAGCTGCTTCACCAGAACCTGCAAGCGCAAAGGATGGCTGGGAAGAGAGAAGCGTGTGAGCTCTCACAATAAACCCTCACGCTGTGCATGATAATCAGTCATAGAAAACAGCTATAACCCTTCCCAGTTAGACAGTTGTAACTAATCTGGGCTCTTCCTCTTCCCTCTGCAGGAGCTATTCTTCACAGGGCCTTTTTCAGCTCAGTCCCAAAATAAGGCATGTTCAAGCTGCTTCCAGACAAGGATAATTTTTTCCACCATTTGAACTGTCACAGCAAAGCTGAACATAGATGAATTGATCCCTTCAGAGATCACTGGGCTTCTTTTAAGAAGCTTATGTATGCCCTGTGTACTTTCTGCACTTGGTGAAACACCCAGATTGACTCATTTTGCAGTACTTGGACCATGGGTAGCATGAAGACACCACTGAAACCCAGAGGAACTCTTAATGCTGAGAGATTTCCTGCAGAAGATTTACATCCTGCTAGCATCTGAATTTTCAGATATTTCCATTATTGCCAAAGCCAGGCAGTGAAATACTACAATTCAGGTGCCAAGCACTTACAAGATAAGCATAAAAAATGGGATTAAAAAAAAAAAATACCAGACTGTGCTCCTCTTGTTTGCTTTCTGGTGCCAAAGCATTCAGTCTGCCCATGGACAAGACCTTCTCCAGAACTACAGGCAGCCAAAGCATTCCTGTGCTTAGCTCAAAACATGAAGCCTTGAGTTCATGTCTGAGCATGCAATGAAGCCCGCTTACCGGCACACAGCTTGGGAGAGCCCCCTGAACAAAGCCAGAGAAGGAAGAGTAGCTGCAGAGACAACAGAGCTAATATGCTTTACCAGAGCACATCAAGAGAGCAATTCCAGGATACGAAACCAGTGTCCATACATTTGTTTCCACCCCATAGCCAATACCCCTAGCAGAGTGCATGACTCTTCCTAGTTCACACTTCTGGTTCACACCAGTTCCCTTTACAGCTGGAGCATTAATGGAATGGAGGCCTAGCAAATATGATTAAATGACAGATTGAAAATGATTTAAGTGCACACTTTAAGAATGGGTTAAGTGATACAAGTGAGCGATATGAATCACTAAAAGCAGTGGGAGGATCCTATAGTGGGAATAAGAATGGAGGCTCTGCAGCCCACAGGTGTGGGGGCTGAATGCCGTGTACCTGCCCTCCTTCCCCAGGGAGCCAGCCCCATGGCACCGAGGCAAGCCCACGCCACGCTCCCCTGCTTGCAAGCTCTGCTCTGAAACAGGCTTTGCACTCCGTCAGAGCCCCTGAGTGCTGCAAAGGCAGCAGCTGAGCTGATAGCCCATGATTCTACTTCAGTTCTACCAACTATCAATACCTGAAAACTAAGATGTTTTTCATCTGGCCTGAGTGGAGCAGCCTGATTTTTGGGAAAGGATACAGATCACAAAGTAATCAGGTTGCTCTAAGAGAAACAGGAAAGTTTCAGTGGTAAAATATATCTCCCTTCTCTTTCAGTAAATACCTATTTCTCTGGTGATTTGGGTGTTATAGTTTATCCCTGCACACCCTGGTGAACGACAAAATGTTGCACCACACGATCTCTGCTTCAACAGCTGTTGCTTGAAGCAGGTGACACAAAACATGACATTACCATCAAACCAAAGGATCTGTCTGAAGGAACCTGGTGTGCAGAAGACTGACAGGACTGTGGAAAGCTCTAGGGAGGATGGTACTCCAGTGACACCTTGAACTGGGCCAGGCTCATCTTTAAAATCTCTGCAGAAGGAGGTTGAAGTAAGAAGCATGAAAAAATGTTTTCCTAGATCTCTGCAAGATTGTACATGCACTTTTATCTTTTTTGGCCTAGGGCACTGCTCCTCTTAGGCTGGTTCAATACAGACCCCGTTTCCAGAGGCAGTCACGTCAGCGGCTGAGCAAAGCAGCTGCTGGGGAATTTCTGGGTGCTCTGACTCCAGCATCCCGCAGCGAGTTTCTTCTGTAGAGTTATTTCCAGCTGCTTGCCCACATTAATGCTAAGGAGCCAACAGTTTGGCTCCAGAGTTTATTAAACTTTTCATCTTTGTGACAAGGTGTTAACCGGTGCTCTACATTAATTTTCCAAAGCTTTTACATGCCAGGGAAATTACCAGCCATTGACCACCGAACAGTGGGGGAAAGCGCAGGCTTCACATTAGGGATGATCATTTGGTGTTGACCAGACAGATGAGCAGCAGTGTGTGATCAAGCAACCTCTGCATTACAGACCCTAATGAAGTCTGGGACAGGGGACTGTCACCTTGATCACCATCAGTATCAGCTCACCTGCTGGCCAAGCCAGGTGAAGCTCCAGGGCCTTGTTCTAGCCAGGATAAGGCCCCAGGCATTGCTTCAATAGCTGCTTGGCAGCTCATTTATTCAGCTTCACGCTTTGATCTTGCTCTTCCTTCATGAGTCAGCTTGCCTTGCTGATGACAGAAGACTTATGATTGTCATGACCCACAGATTTGGCTCTCTCCACACAGCGTGGCATTTTGCAAGTGGGTGTTTTAGGTGTGGGAGTCCCTGCTCCAGAAGCACAGCCCATCTGCAAGTGGTCACCAGCCAGATTAAAGTCACTCTGCTATCTCACCCAGGGACATACATATATGTGGGTTGTTCAGACATCACTCAGAGACAAACACCCTGCCCCTCATCCTGCCCATCGAGTCCTGTGAATCACAGCCAGCCCAGGACCCAGTCTCATTGCCCCTTGCCAGCACGTCCAAGAGGTTATCTGTGTCAGAGCCATGTTTGAGGAGAGCAGAGCAAGACTGATGAAGGATGAGAAAGCAGGATGTTGATGGCTCACCAGGTGGAGACACGAACAGTAGGGAGGCCAGGAGAAAGCAAGCAAGCAAGGAAGCACACACAGGGCACACATGAAGAAAAGCTGCATCAGAGATAGAAAATGACATGTGCCATTCAGGGCTGATAACAACATTGCAACACCCACAACCTCTTCCGCTGGAGTCCAAGAGCTTGCATGGCCTGAGGAAACGGTTCTGTGTTGGATGCAGCTTGCTGGAGGTGGGTGGAGGACACACTGTCCTTGTTGGTGTTCAAAAAGAAAGATGGCAGAGCTGGCAGGAGCTGGCCTATGTCACCCCTGGGCTGTGGGACACACATAGTGCCAAGAGGGTCAGCAGGAACAGCTGAGTGAAGCGCAGATGCTCACTTTCGTGTTTCCAAGCTGTGGTAAATGGAAGGATCCTTCTCATTTCCTGGGACTCAGAGCTGAGCCCTCTGTTGGGAAATCCAAGGCCCAAGATCAGTTGATCACTTGCATGCCCAATTTGTTGCTCTCCTCATCTCTCTGGTACAGGCCAAGCAACACCACGGAAATGCCACTGTTTTATCAGCAAAAAACAGAGCAGAGATAGCAAGATGTGTTCTTTGACGAAGTGGTAACTCAGCTGTGCTTGAAGAAGGAGGACCTCCTTGGATCTGTAACATGCTCTCAAGATGTAAAAACCAGACACTGTATAAACATCATGTGTTTGTGGGCTATTTTCTATTACACGATGAGAGCTACTCAGGCTGGCTCAGCACAATCCCATGTAATGCATCAGCCTTGAGCAATCAGGGCAGGCTGAGGAGCATGGTCTCAAGGTCCTTTCAGTCACGAAGCAGAGACTTTCCCGGCTTCATCTTGCTGCTGCCTGAGCCAAAAGAACCACGCAAGATCCCTGCCGTGTCATGGAGGGCTTTCTTCCTGACTTTTCACACACTGGATTAATTTAATTTCATTTTGGCAGTAGCAATAATAGAGCAAAAATCCATTCTGACATATGTTCCACATCAAGCTGTGAGGGTTTCAGTTGTAATACTTACTATAGGCCAAATCCACTGCACAGACATTAGGAGGTACTCAAGACAAATAATGAATCCTACTGATCAAGAAGGGACAAAGGAGAAATCAGAAGCAGTTAATGCTGTACAGTCCTTGTGGCAACAATTTCACCTAGCCCAGTTGCCAAAGAGAGAGCTGTATTCTCCTTCTACAGTTACTGAAGAGAGACTGGTCACAGGACCCCTCTGTGGAAGAGCAGGACCATCTTTCAGAGCTGCTTCTCTGAATACAGGAGTCCAGAAAACCGAGTTTGCCTGGAAGTCTAACTTTGAGGAGCCCAAAGGTAGCCAAGATGGATTCATTTTCTGTGTAAAGGTCAACCAGATCCTGCAGTGATTTCTGTGGGGATATGGCATGGGACATGCTTTATATTGACTCTACACTGACTCCCTTAGTAGCATTTACAGTGTGAGTCAGGGGATATTTAGGCTGATAATTTACACAGTGAGATCTAGCAATAACCCTTTCCAACAAAATACCAGCACAGAGAGAGAGGATGGGATGAGGCAGGTGGCTTACTGCATCCATTCCGTTATGCTAGTCTTCATTTACACAGTGTTTCATCTACCTCCCCTGGGTCTGAATTAACGCCTCAGTCTACAGTCCCTGGTTATGTTCCATTTCTTTAGGGAAGTGTCTACAACTGAGAACAAAAATGAAAACTCCTGCTTTGGATGAAATCCTGGAAACACATCCTGGACTCCCTGACACACTATAATGCTGCTACGTGCCCAACAAATGACATTCCTCTGCTGTGAGCCAGCACAACCTGTAAGTATTGTCAAAAATCTGCAACTTATATAGCATATGGGGACCACACTGACTCTACAACTTGCACAAGGATTACTGCAAGCACAAGAGGACTTGAATCAGAGGAGATCAGGTTCGACAATCATTATTAGTTTGGTCACACTGCTTCTGGATATTTTCTTGTGACCCAAAGCTCTTTTCAAAGTCCACTTCCCAGCAGACCATACACTTTTCCTTGAGTCTTCAACCTCATGATACCACCTAGAGCTCATTCAGTCTGGTCTTGAGGAAACTATTTGGATTGTAACAGTTTTGCTGACATTCTGGAATTAAAATTAATGAAATGTCAATAGGTATCTGCTGGGGCTTTTGCCTGTTTCTCTCTAACAAGTCACTTCTGCTTATCAGATGAGGGCATTCAGGAAACCTTTACAAAGGAGCTGTTCTCTCCATCCTCTTCAGTTGTATTTTGCCCAGTCTCTGCTTATATTAAGTACTTTGGCAGCTTTCATTTCTTTGTCAGCCTAATCAGATCCACTGGGAACTAGAAAGGAGAATTAAAGAGAGGTGCTAAGGGTTCACCTTCTCAAGTGGCTCCTCACAGGACCTGTGGAGAAGTCTTCTACAGCCTGATCTTCTAGACATGGAGTGAATATAAATCCCAGGAGCTGCTCTTCTTTCAGTGTAACCTCTGAAATGTCCTTCCTCTACAGACTGAGCTGTAAGCAGTGGAAAGGAGAGTGGAGGTTGTGTATCTGAATGTGAATGAAAGGGGCTGGCTGTGTGAGCAGGATGCAGTAGACTGAGGAATGTAAAGAATAGAGGAAGATAAAAAAGGTCTGAAAGAGTAATTCTGGCTGTAATGAGAACCTATTTGCTAACTGCACTCTGCACTACTACAGCAGAAGGTGACTGGGGAGACCCACAGGACAGCCAGTGGGGAGGTCCAGCCCCATGAAGAGTCAGTGGGAAGCGCTCTGTTGTCTTGGATGAATATAACAAAGGGGCCATCCCGGCCTTGCTGTTTGTACAAAAACCTGGATGGCTCAGAAGAGAACTTGTTTGTGGACAGCTAGCCCATCTGGTGGCTTTCAGTGAACAGTTCTTGGGGAATAGCAGGAAGATGGGAGCATGCGAAGGATGGCCAGGTTTCAGAGAGGTCCTGCTTCCCATAATACCAAAGGCTCGGCAATAAACCTGGGAACACTTACTTCACAAACTCCATAAGTTAGGTCCCTCACAGGCTTCTTCGTGTGATTAGCAAAGATCTCTCTCCTCCATCTCTGGCCACTTGCTTCTGGCTAATGGTGCACAGCCCATACAGGAACAGATGTGCTAGAAGGAGACAGAGGCTAAAAATAAAGATAATGAAAGCAGTATGTCACATCCATACCACTGGCTGATAATGAAAGAGTGTGCAGTACTGCTCTCTTGCCTGCAAGGTGGCATGGATCCAGCGGATGTGAGAAATGCTTGGAGGCCTTCCTGGTGGGATACATCCAAACCATGACAGGAACCTGCGCTTCCCCCACAATATTCACAAAGACCCATTCTCTCTCCAGACCTGCTCCATCACCAAAAGTAGCTTGAAGACAAATTGGTCAGATAAGATGGATTCAAGGACCAGCTGCCTGCAGAAGGCTTCCTGCTTCACCACACGACTGCTGTCAACATGGGCCAGTGCTTGGCCAAGAGCAACATCTGGATGAGGTTGAATCAAGCAAAAGTTTGTTGGCAGAGAGAAATGCTTGAAAGTCACATTTGAGGTCTTCAAGCACAGTCTCTCAGGAATATGAGGGTCTATGACCAGACTCTCGATTTTTATGCTAACTCCCTTCAATGAAGCAGATTAGGACAACTTGTTGCCCTTTATTTTGTAGGTACTCCATGGCATTAGCTTGGGATATCTAGGACACACACAGCCCACAATTACGTCTGTGTGGACAGCCTTGCTTCATGGCACTATAGAGATCTCTGCAGGTAAATGAAAGCCTGCCTGTGCTGGAAAACAGAGCCCAGAAAAAGACCATCTCCAGGAAGGCCAGCTCCAACTGTGAGGAATGCTTCCTCAGTGTGTTTTTTCTAATATGAACACAAACCTGTGTAGACACTAGCTATGAATAAATAAATGGAAAACAAACCAACAATCTTCACCTCCCCAACTCTCCTGCATTCACTTCTCCTGGGGAACTGGATGAGAAAACAAACCACACAAAATAGAAACTAGTTGAATTGCTCAAGGCAGTACCAGAAGGTGTTCGGAGAGCAAGGTGTTGGGAACACAGAGACAACTGGATAATGAAATGTACTAACAAACTAATGAATTTTGCCAGCATTCAAAATCCACTGGGTAAATCACTTGCTGGAAGCAGCTTGCCTTGCCCAAAGCTCTTGGAGAACTGAAATACGAGCTCAGAGTTGGTTGTTACGTGCCCAGCTCCAGCTAGAAGGTCAACATGCAGCTGCATGGTCTCTCCCTCCTTCAGTCCCACAGGAAGTTTTGAGCAAGAGTAAAAGCTTAGGGGGGAAGAGTAGGAGGACAACAAAGGAAAGAAAAGGGCAGTGTGACAAATACCATCTCTTCCTTTCTTTCCTTGCAGCTCACCATCCCTCCATGTTTCCACCCACGAAGGTGGGAAGTACATTTTGCCAGCCACCTCCATAGAAATGTCTTGGAGCACAGGCTCATTGGACAGATGCTCTGAGTGCCCAAAGGAGTGAGCGCTGTGGGACAGAACCCTGTGCCCACTGTTTCCTCCTCAGTTCCCTCCCACCACCTCTGTTGCCAGAGGGGTGACTCAACCCTGCGGCACAATTCTCTTTGCCGAAAGCAAGCTGCCAATTACTACAGGAGACTCTCTACTATTAAGGTTGCACAACACTCTTCCATTTGTCCAGAGCCTGGCAAACTGTAATGACTCGTGAAAAAAATTGTCCATGATTACTGCCTGCTCTGGGCTCAAATTTGTTGCTGATAACATTAACAAAGCGGTGACACCACATTTTCAACAAACGCCAGGAAAACATTGTCTGTTTTGGAAGAACATGAGGCTGTTGTGCTCTATATTTAAAAATCAACAGAAACTTAGTTCTCTGTGATGAAATCTGCTGTTATCACAAAATCCAATCCAGATTGGATTAAAATACATGTATTCTTTTATTGCTGCTTTCACACAGTGGTGTTTGCGAGAAAGACCATTTTTGGTCTTTCCACAAGCGATGAATGTGCGCACAAACCATGGTAGACCTCTGCAGCTCTAATGGCCATGGTACCCCCATATGACACAGACACAGGGGAAGCATCCCAGTTAACTCCTGTTAAAGTGAACAGTACTGGGGGCCACCCAGAAGATGCTGGGTTTAGCTCCCACAGTGCATCAAAGACAGAAAAGCTCAAATCTTTGCCACAGGAGGGTAGGAAGTAGCAGTGCCCCAAATTTATATGAAAAGCAAGCAAAAGTCTGAATTTTGCTCCTAGGGATGGATAGCAACAGGCTACATCTGCCTACTGCGACACAACTAAGTCAGTCCCTTGACCACAGCACCACCTAAACCCAGCCTGTTAAACCCACAGTACTGGGTACTAGAAATGGACTATTTATCTATAGCCACCATGTTCCTTCAGCACTTCAAGCTGTTGGTGTAGAGGGTACAGGACTCTCCATGCTGGAGTTAGCTTCTGGGCTTTAGCAAGAGAGTTCTGCTGTTACTGTGGTTTCAGCAATGCGTTCAAACTTACTGACATAAAAATGGTTGCACAGAGTAGCATATGATTTCTCTTCCTCTCCTCCCTTCTCCACCTTTCCCAAACTACTTGTCTTTCCCAGGAACATGGACTGGAGGAGATCACCCTGATTCTCAAGAAAGGCCCTGCCTGCCCACAACATGGCAAGCAATCGTGCAAGACTTCAAGTTCCAAGAGACCATCTACACCACTCCAATGACACCTGACATGGAGAAGCACATGCTGAGACCCTACAGTAAACTTGATCCCAGAATGACAAAGCTAACATCCTAAGCATGCAGGGAGGGAGCAGGGAAGGTCACAGGTATTGCAGACACCTTGAGGTCCTATCAATCGAGGAAATACATTCAAAAAAGAAAGCCTTAATTGTCTCTCCTGTGCTTAACCAAAGACCACTGTGCAATGCACTGAATGACCATGCTTCTTCCTGCCTACTTTTCCCCATGAAAACAAACTCTAATACCAAAGACTGTGACAGAAGATCAAAACCTCCCCATTCAAGTCCCTGAGCAGTCCCTCTTCACTGGTACCTCCTCCACCACCCCTGAGAAGGAAAGGTGTTGAGTCCTAGTCAGAGCCAACAGCATCAGTGGGTCTGTTGCAGCTACATTCACTGAATGCTTAATACATCAATATTAATAAGGTCCCTTCTCCAGCTCCCAGAAGCCTTCTTCATGCCTTGCTGACTTGTATCAGAGAATGAGAGCTTCACAAAGAACAGATGCGCTAAGTTTGACAGAGCTGGTTTGGCAAATGTCCTTTGCCTGCTAATAACATGTCCCCCTCGGTGAATGCAGCATGCTCCATTTCAGTCCTTTTCCATCCCCATCACTAATGACGCTGATGGAAAGCAAGGAGTAATTGTGTTTGCAGGTGACAGGGTTGGAAGTGCAGTGCTGGGAAACACGTACTTGGCAAGAAGTCCTGGTTCAGAGGTGAGGGAGGGCAGCCAATTGTGAGATCCCTGGCAAAAACGTTTGTGTCAAAGCAATGATGCTCTGCTCAGCCCAGCTGCTGCAGAAAATACAAGAGGATTGTGCTTACAGGAAAGTAGCACACACAGAAATGGCTGCAGAGTTCTAGAGAACCTGCCCCTGGGGCATGGCAAAAACTCTTGCAATGGCTTTGTTCCCATCACATCCCCAGATCTGCCTGTGGCTGCTGGAGCCACACTGCAAAAGACGCTTGTCTTGTGCTTTTGCGAAATGGGGATAACCACAGTGTGTCTAGATTTGGGGAGCGGGCTCAGGAAGCCTGTTCTCTGGAAGGAAGGTGGATGGGTGGTGATTCTGAGAAAGACTATTGCTGGGAGAGACATGTGAATTCAAGCTCTGGACTTCAACCTATAAAATGGAAATGTGCACTAGTGTTCAACCAAGTCCAGTGTTACCATAAATAAAAGCTCCCAAATTCTGCCCTGGTGTACTGCAATACTGTGCATATATCACCTTTATTATGTGTCTGAGCCAGGAGTTTGCTCCCCAGTTTTTATTTCACTTACGCTCTTTTCACAGGAATACACAGGAAAAAGGGATCTTTCCTAACTGGAGCTGATGAGTACAGGTAGAAGGTGCTCCAAATGCTGAAGCGTATGGACAAAACCACATTTAAATGTAAAAAACCCTCTGGATTAAGTTCCTCCAGGGCCCCGACGACACCACAGATGACACTGCAGACACTACAGGCTGGGATGCACTTCCATCTGGACTTCTGTCTTGGGTTTACCAACTTTTAACAGTGCATGAAGGTGGCGGCATTGCCTGGAGTCAGTGTGCTATTTGGGGCAGACATTCCCATATGGGACAGGGAAAGACAAGCCCCTTGGGCATGCAGTGTCGAGCACCATGGCTGAAGGGGAGAGAGGCATGTATCATTCCTTCATTTAATGTCACCAAGCTTAGCTCTAGAAGCCTTCCCTGCTCATGGAGATACTGTATGGTTGTGGATTCCCCAGTGCTATGCAACTTTATTTTCTTAGTTGTTTCTCCATGGTACTTCCCAGTTTGCATTTGAAATACCAGGCTTTAAGCCTGGTATTTCACCCATGAATGGGCAGTGGGGACCGAGGCTATGTTATTTCCACTGGCAACTCTTTCTTCCTCCCCTACATGCCAGTTATCTTTATCACGTCACAAGTTTGGCTAAAGTAAGGGCAGGGACATCGTGATCTTCTCAAGGCAGGGATATTGCCTGCGCTTGCTCTGAAGGGCCATGCACAATTAATTATGCTAATGTAGAAATAATAAATAATAATAGAAGAGCACCTCAGGGAAGAGTCAAATCACACACTGCAGTGAGAAGCTTTCACTTTGGGCACAACTATCACACATGAGCTGGTTATTGCAGAACAATTTTGTTCAAGAGTGTATAGCCTGAACTCCATTAAAATGGATGTTCTGATGGTGACTTCCGAATTTAGTAACGAAGAGCTGCACTCCACTTCCAGCTAAACAGGATGGAAATCTGGGGTCACTCCTCTGGCCTCATTCACACAATGGCAATAGCAACTCAAACAGAACTGCAAAAATCCATACTGCCAGAAGCATAAAGAACTCCTCATCTAGTTGCCAGACACCATTTTGCCCTGAATCATGCCCAAATCAGCAGAGATTTGCAAGGATATGAAGGATGGATACGCATCAAGTGAAAGAATAAATTTGATCAGTGGGGCAGAGAGGGTAAAATGAAATAGCACAAGGTCCACTTGCCTCACACCAGATCCATATATGAGGAAAAGTGAAAGCCATTTTCTGTCCTATTTCGTTTTTACTTATGTTGCACAAGCGTACATTAATGAAATTCCAGCAAGCAGACATCCCTAGGAAAAGGCACTCATTTATCACGAGGCCCGGCTGCTAAACCTGACCTTAGAAAAATGAGGAATATTTTATTAATTGAGGTCTTCCAAATGTACAAAAGCCTAACTTTCCAACAAAGGAGACCTTTGAGCCTTCCATCTGCTTTCACAAGCCTGCTGGGTGAGGTGCAGCAATTAAAAGCACTTTGAGAAGATGAACAGTGTTTTAAACAGCTATGGGGAGCTTGGGAGGCTGAAGTGAGGTGGCCTGTGGTAAAAAAAAATGGAGGAGAAAAGTGAGTGGCTGTGTTCATTAGCAGCCAGTTGCTTCCACCCCCAAGGCTAACATACACCTTGGGAAAGCAATACTAAGGAGGAATGCACCTTGCTGGAGAAGGCAGTCTCTTCTCCTGAGCATTGGGATCCTTCCGAAGCACGTTTTTAGCAGCGCTGAAAATTAGGCGTTGCAGGTAATGAGCCAGCAAGACACTGGTGTAGGACAGGGAAAGCCCAGCACACAGTGTCCAGAGGCTTCTAAGTGCTAATAGTAATTGTTTTGATTAACTGCTTCCACAAGCAAAATCTGTGTTGTTAACATGGCCAGTCCTCCCTTTCTGCGGGACCTTGCTCACCCCTGGCTAGCAGAGCTGGAACGTCTAAAGAGGTCTGGGCCCCTACAGCCCATCATTTCAGAGTTTTGGGGAGATCACAGGACCTAGGTGTCCAAAGCCCACTAGAAATCTAAGTCAGAGTACAGCAACATTAAGATCCATTTTATCAATCTCTTGTGGGAGACCAGAGCAAGACTTGAGCTCCAGCCAGGTGATGCTGGAGTCTTCCAGAACTCAAGGCACCTTGCAGGACTGAAGGCACTGACTGATGTATTGTGAAGACTACCTTTCAGCATCCTAAAGATCTCTTTACAAAAACTGAGTTACATTCAGTATTTGTAGGAAAGAAGAGCACTATGGAACAGAACACGTCCTCCCACCATACGCACTGCTGGTGCTGGACTGCATGAGCCTGGTCTGTAGGCTAGGGGCCCTAGAAGTACCCTCTAGAGCACATCTCTCCCAGCTGTAGAGATGCGTTCTGATGGGCGAGTGCTCCAGGTGATGGTAGCTACTAGTGAAGGGCAATGCTTGAGGCAATCTGTCCAGGACACACAGACTGTCCCTGACTGTACCAGCTGGTGAATCACCTCTGCCTGAGCCAGTCCCCAGGCACATAGCTTCATCCTCTCCCCGTGTGACTCGTCACAACTCTGCACCAGGGAAGACAACAGTCCTGTGGGATGTACCATCTCCTTAGTTAGTGGAAAGATGTAGCCCTAGCCAAGCTGGCAACACACCTCTGGAAATTCCACATGAATCCCTTCCTTGATACCCAAGACTGGCTATCTTCAGGACTGAAGCAAACTGCTCTTAAAAGAGAACTGGCAGAAACTATCTGGTTTTAACTCAAGATGTGGAATTAAGCAGTAGTGGGGTCTAGACAACCCACTTCACCTCAAGTTTCAGGCCTCATTTCTCTCAGCAGCTCTGGGGAGGAAGGTAACACTGTGGAAAGGCAGAAGCCTGGCTAGAAAAGCATGCACATGGTCGGGGCTGTGGGAACACTGGGCACATTACCGGGGAGGAGGCTGGTATGGGGAGGGAACAAGGCAGGAGGCAAAATTCAGCTTTCAGTGAAGGCAAATTAACAAAGAACCTTTTCAAGATCAATAATAAAATGAGAGGGGACAACAAGTCAGCAAAAGCCTGTTCTGGAGCCCAAGGCAGTCAGTGTAAAACCTCCCACTGACTGCAGCAGGCTTACAGAGCTGGTCCTCACAAATTGCATCTGGGGACTTATATGTTACCAAAAAACCCATTGTAAGAAAACACAGGCATGTCACAGCAATGTTTATTGGCATGGATAATCCATACCCCTTTCAGAAAAAAAAAATTATAATCCTCTCTCCTCCTTTTCGTATTAGCAGTGTGCAGACTGCCATTTTATAATCCCAAAGCTATAATGGTGCTAGCAGGGCCCCGCACACGTGGCGCCTGCTGCGGCTCAGTGCCGGAGCCCTGTGCAGCCAGCGATAAGGTGATTTCCCCCTCATCTCTCCTCAGATGTGTTAAATGAAGGGGGGTGGGGGGGATAAAGGGAAAGGAAAAAAAAAAAAAGAAAAAAGAAAAAAGGAGGTGAAGGGGGAAGGAAAAACACAGTGCAACAACCAAATGAGAAACATTTCATTCTTCTCAGCAGCTGGAAGCAAGGCAGATAAGTGAGCACTGGCTCCCCTCCAGCATCAGATTTTCCCCAAACGAGGAGTGTGTGGGATTGGAAGCAGTTTTCCAGTCTAACCTTATGCCACAGCAGAAACTGTGAGGTGGAACGATCCATTTTGAAGGTGATTAATGGCAGTGCGCTCCTGGGGGGAATTCAGCTGTGTCACAGGCTGTCAGGGGCAATGGAGGGAACAGTATTTACCTTCCACAATTCTGAGATGATTTACCTACCTTTCCTCTGTTGTTGTTGTTCGTAAATGGGTGTCTGGACAGTGACAAGAATCCTGGCCAAATGTACGGGGAAAAGCTCAAAAAGCATAACATGTCTGTGGGCTGGGGCAGGTGGGGAGGAGTGGGGACTGTAGTGTCGCTGCAGCCCAAGGTCTGGGCTTTGCTTGAAAGCATCTGTGGGGATCAGCAGAGGATTCCTGCTCTCCCAGAGTTATGACTTGTGGCAATAGGAAAAGGACACTGGTGCTGAAGCTGGGACTTTCTAAATTTGGCACTGGGAGGTACTGGTCTCCCTGGGACTGGCTGAGACTGTACAAGGCACATGTAGCTGGGAGGGCAGTGAGGCCACAGAAAAGGAGCCAACTCTTTCTCATCACACCCTGTAAAGTTCAAAATAGTTGAAGTTCTTGCTCAGGGCTGTCTCAGGCCAACCTCATTGAGTAAACAAAGGAAAGAATCCTGTTCCTGGACTAAACTCCATGATGCCTTAGGTAAAAGAGAGCTCCCCATATCTGTATTTCCCTTTCCTCTTTCCAACCATTTTCCTTCTTTGCCTCTTCTCCAAACACTCAATACACACCTTCCAAAGAACTGCTGTCACAGGAGTGACACCCAGGTTTGTAGGACCAACACTGAGGGTCAATATGACCCCCATGCACTACCACTTCCACCTAGGTATATCTCTGAGTTTGGCATCTGCCTGTCTAAGCACTTCAGTGCCAAGGGCAGTACCTTCTTTCCCAAGAAAGGTGTCTTGCCCTATACACCCACTGTGCATAACTCCTGCGGAGTCCAAGAAGCCTGCCTGAGTGAAGACATTGAACGTAGTCCAGCAGAAACAACCTATTAAACTCCACCCAAAGGAATCGCACAAAAATATCCCCGTACTACCATGATGAAGACCCTGAGGTTAGGGTTTAGCCTTGCTTTGCTCTGGGTCCTGAGGGCAAATCCTGTAGCTGAATGCAAGGGAGGGAACCTGAAATACACTGCTGAAGAAGGGAGGTTATGAAAAAGCAATGAACCATTATCCACAAAGCTTACAAAGTCCAGTCACTAGCTTGGTTTCTCACCCTTGTTTCTCCATGGGTTCCCCTCCAACCAGCAATGAACTGCTCCTCCAGCAGCACTGCTGTTCCCTGGGATTATTTCTGGCCCTTTCACAGTGGTTTGTAGTATTATTTCTCATATCATTTTGTTTGGATTGTAATTAGAAACAATCTAGCCCTGTAATGTCCACTATCATCCCAGGGGGTGTGTGTGTGCATACGGCCTTTCAGTCTCCCTCAGCTCCATGTTGCTCTGTGGCAACTTCTACTACCAACCTGGGAGACACACAGGCACAGATGCTTTGTCCTTGCTCAGCCTGCTGAAGGTCAGGCAGTAGTGTGGAGTAGCCCAGAGGCTGGAGGTAAAATCAAAGAATGATTGCTGCTCGTGGAAAGGTGAAAGGCAGGGTCATTTTGCCAATATGTGTGGGAAGGGCCGGGGATTGATTTAAAGAGGGAAAAAGATGGAGGGAGACAAGGAAAATCTTTTTATTCCTTTCGCTAAGCTCTGTGACTGTTTGACAAAGCCAGACTCAAAAAATGCTGAGGATATCAACCCACAGCAGTTGCTTTTTTCTCAAACTTTCTTTAATGTGCATTAAATGCTGCCCAATCTCACAAGAAAACTTCAGATCTTCCCCTTCACTTACTGCTCTTTCTAAGCAAAGAAAATACAAAACACTGCTACTACTGACAGCCTTTAAAGAGCCTTTGGACAGAGAGGATGAAGCAATGCACTGCCTGCTCCAAGAGCTCCCTGTAGCCTGCAGGCTCTGCCATTAGCCAATGCAGACACTGACTCCTACTGAATCTATACATAAGGAAGGAAAAAGCTAGTGCTGGAGGAAGACCAACAAGGGTCTCCAGGGCTGGCAAGCCACACGGTACCCAGAAGAAGAGACTGGGTAAGTGCTGCAGGAACAACACTGCAGGAAAACTACAGGAGAACATTTGTTGGAAGGAAACCAGTTGCTTGGGCTTATCTGTACTGGGGTGTTTCTGTAAATGTCTATGCAAGCAAATGTTTTTGGCAAACATGAGGATATCCATGATCAGAGATAGCCTCCTGAGTCTGTAGCCTCATAAAGTTGTAGTTAACTTTAAGCATATGCTTAAACCCTAGCCGGCTTCGTAAGAGTGCAGCACATGCTTTAAATTAACCATGTTGTTAAGCACTAAGCTGAAGGAAAATCCATCCTAATATTCTGCACTGGGGAGTAAGAGCCCTAAGGTCCTTCTGAGACACTTCACTTGGCCCTGAAAGCCCTAGATACAGCAGGAGGATACTTCATACTGGTTTGCAGGAAAGCTGTGGAAACCATCACTGATGACCCCTTCCCAGAACAGGAAGTGATTTCTCAGGGCCACGCAGGGGGACAAGTGTTGTGGATACCTCAGGCCAGGCACAGTCCATAGACAGGGATTTTTTTATCTTTCTGGCCTTGACCTGAAAATTTGACAGAGAAACACTTTATTTCGATGTGGAGGTTTCTCAAAGCCCACGTGATAGAGATGAAGGAGAGGCAGAGAGAGGAGTGCTGGAGGGATAATGTGAAAGCCAGACACCAACCCATGCTGAATCACTGCCTGAAGCACTGGAAGATCAGTCACTTCTCTCAGCCTCATCTACTGGGGCTCTACTGGGGCCTTCTCCACACAATTAAATGTGGAAGGGGACAGAGGGAAAGAGGATGAAGAAAACTCCTGACCCTAGAGATGGGATGTAAGGCTCTGATATGGCCTCCTTCACATACCAGCCCTGGTTCCAAATTAAACACATCAATTGGAGCCTCCACATGACTTCTCTAGGCAGGGGGGTTTTCCCCAAGGTACTTTTCCATCTCTTGTTTCATATGAAAGCTATCAGGACCTGATGATCCAAGACAGAAAAAATGTCAAAGCCAAAGTGTCTTCACTTTGAAACCCCCAAACCCTATTTGTCAACCAGATCCCACCATGGTACCCGAACAGATGCTCAGGAGCAGCTGAGCTGTGCCATGGGTTGCCCTCATCCATGGACCACTGCTGCACCACCATTAGGCTCCAGGCAGCTCTTCACTCCAGAGCATCCACTCCGGGATCTTGCATAAAGTCTCTCTACTCCAGTCCAAAACTAGTTCAGTAGTACACAGGATGAAACAAACCCACTTGGCCCAATCTGGGCCCTAAACAGTGCAGCCCAGCTTTCTGTGCCTCCTGGCTTTTCACTTTCCATGATTCTCCATCTCCTATCTGCACGTTTTCCTCTCCTCTGAGCCGAAGGAAGAGGCACAGCTCAGGCAGGAAAGCTCCTATCTAGGGGACAGAGGGGTGTCGTTTATAATTCCAGGGGAGGTGACTTTTAGGAGGGAGGAGGAAGAGGAGAATGAGAAATCGATGGCAGCAGCTCAATCCCTCTGCTCGTTGGCATGGCAACGCTGTGGAGAGGTGGGTGTACCCAGCCCAGGAGTGAGCACACCTTTCCAGCCTGCCTTCCAAAACCAGGGGGCTGGGGGGACTGCACCTTGGAAATGGAGCCCTTTCATTCCCTGAGCTCTTTAATATTCTCCACGGCCACCTCTGAAGCAGGTTATTGTCTAATGTGGCAGGTAGAAATCCTTCCCTTCCCTCCTCTCTTTCCGCCAGCGGCTCAGCAATCTGTAGATAAAGTTCATCTAATGCAGAAGCAGCCGCAGGGAGGGAGGCTGTCGTAAGCCATTACCATTGACTTTGCCAACATGATAATATTGTCCTTCATCAACAAGAGGATTAGAAGCACGACAGACCGTGTGGTGGTGTGGATTAATGCCTTCACTTTTCAAGGTCAAACATGGAGTTTAATGGGCTGGGGCTGAGAGTTCATCGGGTTCCTTATCCAGGTGCACAAAGCCGGAGCACCCACTCTGGAAGCAAGCAGGGGACAGTATTTGCATAGATCTTTGATCCCTTCATCCGTGTAAGTCACAAAACTCCCATGCTTCCTTTCTTGCAGCTCCTACCGGCTTTTGGAACCGGTGGGAGAAGTGGGTGGCAGGGGGGGACAAACATAAAAGGGCTGGTAAATGGGAAGCATACTTCTGAAGAGGAAAGGAAAATATCTGGATGAACAAAATTTCCTCTTATGGTTTCAGTTAGCTTGCTGAAGCTGAGCAGAACTCTTTAGGGGTTATTTGTGGTTCTATTTTTCAGTTTGTCTAAAAAAAAGCTTGGTTTTCAAAACAAAAACATGTGAAGTGGCAGGAAGTTTTCGCTTTCTAATTGTTTGTGTAATGGTAAAACTACTGCTGCAGTGAAAACATTTACTCCAACAACTTGTTTCATTGAAAAGAGAAAGTGCTTTCAAAACGGAGTAGAAAACTATGAAAGGTGAAAACAAGGCATTCAAGCAACTAAATGAAGCTTTTCTGATGAAGCTACAAAATAGCCCTGGGCAACAAGTTACTGCTGCAGGAACTTCCCATTGCTCACAGCCACATGATATAGTCCTACTCTTAAAAAAGAGAGACAGTCTCACCCATTGGAGTAGACATTTAAGCAGTGGGCACCACTATCAAACAGAAAAGCAAGAACAAGCTACTAAAAAAAAAAAAGTGATATTTATGAAGTTATCCTAGACTGCACACAGGCTGTTCACACCAGGATTTTCACATCAGGCTGACAGTGGGTACAGTGCTTCTCCTAAAGTGTTAATGGAAAATAATTTAACCTGATATATTAATCAGTAATTCTATTTTACCATCATTGCACTGAAGGATAAATGGAGCCTTGTTCCCATTTCTGGAGGACAGAATTTAAACAGACACAAATAAACACATCTCTCCCTTACCCTTCATAATACTATTATGGGATAGAAGTAAAGACAAATTAAAGGACAAATGAACACTTAAAAATGGAACCTGTTTACACTGTACCTGTTGCTAATGAATTCATGTCTCTCATCCTCTGCCATTCCCCCTTGAAGAGCTGACCAAAAACGGAGGGCTGCAGTTTTGAAGGTGCTAACCTTAAAATATTATTAAATCTAGAAACTTTGACCTCTGTTTAAAGTTGTCTAAAGGACTTTTTTTTAGAATATAAGGCTGTATTTTTTTCCAAATCTCACCCTAAGCCTCTTTCGAGTCTCTATTTTTTTTACCATAAAGAGTGTTGTATTTTGTTAGATCGATTCCAGGACTTTTTCCTGATGGGGGGTGTGGGGGGTGTGGCAATAAAGAACATAAGCTAGATTTATTGGCTGTCGGGTGGGATTTATATTCAAATTGTTCTTCCTACCTGTGGTACCAACACAATTCCCACTGCAGTCATGCCTAGATACTGCACAGTCTTTAATGTATTTCTGGTACAACTCTTGTGTGTGATGGGTGAGCACTACAAACTGTTTCCCTGCAATGTGAGATCTGAAGCACACCATGTGGTTTTCTTCCAAATCACCCCAGCAACTTCTGGAGCCAAAGGGACATATTCACATGCAGCACTGAGGCTCATGTTTCAGTAAAAATGACATTGACTCATTAAGGACTCTTTCTTCTTTCTCCCCCTACTCACAGGCATGCAAATATCCTCAGAGGAACTCAAGTGGAGTTCAGGGATCAGGAGCACCCCAGGCACATCCAAAAAGCCATTGAGCTAGCCAGCCCCAAGGACCATCTCCTGCCTATGCCTGCCTTCATTGCTTCCCCTCCCTCAAAGCAATTCTTTGTGGAAACTGTAGAGAAGAGGAAGAGAACCCACGATACACATCTCTTCTTCACAGGGAAGGGGTAGATGCAGATTTAATGCCTTCCTGAGAGTGAGCTATGTCTTCTGCTTCCCTTGAGGATGCCCAAATACCTATGCTTTCTGGAGAAACCTGCGGGAGAAGAGAGGGATCACAGCTCAGTCTTCTTGCTCAAGCGAGGCACCCAAACAGTGAAAAAAGTGAAGATATTTTGAGGGGGGAGAAGAAAACGTTTCTGCATGGCTCCCTAGCTTAGTTGGAGTGCTCACAAGAAAAGGTTCAGGCTCGGTTTCTAAACTAGATTACAAGTATTTTATATAACAGCCATGGCATAAACCAAAGCAACAATCCCTAGAGTAGGAATTATAGCCCAGGAACTCTCCTCTCTCAGCACCAATCTGATGAGCATCCTTCGCCTCACTACCTACAGGCAGTCACACTCCCATCCAAAAAGGACAAAGAGCTGGGTCTGTCTGCATGCTAAGGCACTCACCAGCACAGAAAGCCTTTCCAGACTCCATACGCTTAGAAGAACAAAAGTTCCTCTCTGCACATTTGTGCAAATAAAAAAATATTTGCACTGACATGGCTGGATTGAATCCTGAGTTGGAATTGGCAACCGTTTGCGAATATTTTATTTACACTGCTCAGCTGAGAGTAACCATGACTCACTGAGCACTGCAACACATCTTAGCAACACTGGCAAACACTGAGAATTTACATCTTCTTTGACTCTTGACTTACACTTGGAAAGAGTGTTATTTTTACAGAATGACTTATGGCTGATGTATCTAACAGCAGTAGCAATAATAATGATGACGACGATGATGTCTTCATTATATAACTCTACCCAGCCAAATATTCCCATGCACTTAACAGATCTTTTTCTTTATAGGAATCACTTCCACTTCTATATAGGTAACTACTAGAGATATGAAAGGTAAGTGTACAGATAAAGGAAAGGCACAATTTGCAGGCAGAAACACAGTATTTTTCAGTAATGACACCTTGTTAGGCCACTTTTCCTGGGGTGGGGGGAAAAACAACTGAAACAGCCTTTTGTAAATCTCCACTTTCCCTCTCCTCCAGGGGGACAACCCATTTACTCGTGGTTTTACAGAAATGGAAATGACTGCACTATGTTTCTTACTAATGTCCACCAGAAGCTCTTCTGAACATAATTATGAATGTCATACTGCCCCAGGAGCATTGCCTTTTTATCTTCAATACCTTTGAGAATACCTGTAATTCCAGAGAGATATTAGGCCTCTGTAGAAAGGGGTGATCCTTCCTTAGCAATGCTTGCAAGAAGCACTTTTTAAAAAAATAAAATAAAAAAATACAAGCTGCTTCATAAATCAAGGTTTCTGTAAATGCTGATTACTCCTAAAACACTTGGAAGACAGCCCATTGGGAAAAGATGTGATTATATGAAGCCCGGTAACTGTAGGAGATCCCAGCTTTCTGGTGTCCACCTCCCCACCTTTCGACTCTAGAAGCAGCTACAGTGATCTGCTGCAACAAGTTTGGACTTAGAAGGGTTTTGCATAGTTTGATCCTAAAGTAGGGATGTGCTACTGGAATAGTATCAGTCATATTCTCTTCAGGGAGAGAAAATGGCTCCAGACACAAAGAGGACACATGTGAAAATGGTTGGATGAATGTGGGTCACATTTTCCTTGTGATCATTGCTTGAGGGCCCTTGAAAACTCAAGACTCCAAAAGATACTTCTCATCTTAGGATGGTCTGTACCATACCACTGATGAAAACTACCCAGGAGCTTCCCTGTCCTTGCTGCTAGCACAAGTAAATCATGCAAACTCATGCTGAGTCCCCAAGCATCTCAGCAGGATTTCTGTCAGCCATATCCAGAAGACAGCACAACCCCCAGAAGAAAGAAATCACAAGATTAATAGAAGGCATAGCAATATCTCTATTGAACAGTGTTGAGCTGTGGTATCAGATCAAGTGAAATCCTGAGATTCCAACCATGACTGAGAGAGATGCATTTTGGGTGGGAGAAGAAAAGATCTTCATTGCATCTCCTAAAAGACACCTCTCCACCCCTCAGCAGAAGCTGCAGTGGGATATCTTGTTCCACACAACCAGCTATGACAGTTTGTGACATCTTCTCCCAAGTACCTGCACTATCCAGAGCATTAGGAAGAGCTGCTCTGCTCCCCCAACAGAGAAAAACAGCAGTAGCAGGGCTGTGAGAGCACCAGCAGCCTCAAAAAATAATGGACCCATTTCTCTTTGTGGAAATTTGGAGAATGACTAAGAATAATAGCAGCTATCAGCTGGTAAGCGCAAGCAGGTGGACTAATGACTTGTCCTAGCACAATTCCAACACTTTTTTTATTTACAGACCAAAAGCAGTGCTGGCATTTGCTCCTACTCAAGGGTCAAATCTGCCTTCTCGTGTCCAGCATTTAAACCACCACCACAAGCTGTGTTTTCAAGTAAACTGAAAAGTGACCTCAGTTACTGCTGTGTGGCAGGAACGTATTTCTGGTTGCTGCAGCTGCCTGGTGTGGTTTCTTGCCTAACGTATCCATCAGAGATTAACTGCTACTTATAACACTGCTTGGGACCAGTCTGGCTTCTCCATTACATCGTTAGAAAGGCATGAATAGCCCACCAGGGGTTTGTCCCCTATTTTGGTAAGGCAAGAGTGCTGATGTCAGATTTCTGCTACTACCTCCATCATAATGGAGAAGTTTCGTTAGTGCTTTCTTCTGGGAGCAGCGATTAAGACGCAGGGAGAGAAATATTTGCAGAATATATATTTTACATGGATGCACACTCCCTTGCTGACTCTCTTCCAAGCTGTATCAAGAGGAGGAGGCATTAGTCTTGCTCCCCAGGGATCTGCCAGCTGCCATCCCCCTTGGCAGAGCGGGAAGCAGAGCCCCACAGCAACAGCATCTCTATCAGAAAGGTGCCGCAGGCAGCAAAGCACTTGCGGACTGCACCTCTCACTCTCAGCCCTGCTGGGCCACAAGCAAATATCCCCAATCCAGATTGCAAATGCAGAGCAGTCATCCAGCTGCTACTGCCAAACTCCAGCAGGTCATTGAGAAATGATGCCCTCCACATCCCACTGATGTTGCCTGAGCCTGCCTGCTCTTTTTACTTTTTTTTTTAACAGTGTGTGTGAAAATATGTATGATACAGCAAGTTATAATATACATGGGAAGACACTGGAGCATAATGCAAAAAATGTTCCCCTATTGATTTGAATTCTCTGAATCACACAGTGGCTCCTATAAATTCATGTGACCAAGAAAATCTGTATTTCAAAACACATATTAGAAAAAATATAATTGAAGTGGAGAGACCAAGATAAATTTGTGTTATCAGGTGTAGTTACCAAAGTAGTAAATCATTGTCACAGCATAAGCTCTTATCCATATTTCCATATTAACACCAAACTTGTACTTGGTACTGGCGCCACTGCACATAAAAGGTATCAGCACATCCTAATGCTCTCTCTTGTAGCTGGCGTCTACCATCGAGTATCAGAGACAGCACTGTGCTCCGTGTCCCACTGGCACCAACAACTGGGAGTCCCCCTGCACCAGTACTGCTCTGCCGTACTGGGAGGCTGAACACCCCAAGCTGTTCCTGTCCCAGCAGACCCTTAGAATAGTAGAGTTTGGAAGGG
>VWZY01006281.1:225298-240779 GCA_013399075.1 Chloroceryle aenea
GTAGAGGGGGAGAAGAACCTCCCTCAATCTGCTGGCCACACTCTTCTTTATGCACCCCAGGAGACTGTTGGCCCTCTTGGCCACAGGGCACATTGCTGTCCCATGGGTAACTTACTGTCCACCAGAACACCAAGGTTCCTCTCCATGGGGCTGCTTCCCAGCAGGGCTACCCCTAACCTGTACCAGTGCACGGCAATGTTCCTCTCCAGGTGTAGGACTCTACAGTTATCCTTGTTAAACTTCATTAGGCTTGCCTTTGCCCAGCTCTCCAGGCTGGGATCCTTACAGCTCATGCATGGGAAAAATCTCTCATCCAAAATGCAGTGAAACAATGTTGTGATTCACAGGATACCTTGGCACGGCCATCTCAGCCTCCCCATGGAACAAGCAAATTAGCAGCACCTCTTTTGCTCTCTGCTCAAGTCACCAAGCAGCCCCAAAGGCTGGGCACACAGTGTATATGCTAAGACTGCTAAGACTTCACAGTGGCTCGACTCCAGGGGAAACCTTAACAGCCTTGCTTGTCCCTGGAAATGTGCTTCTGGATCTTCTCAGTCCTTCAAATCTCCATCTTCAGAAATACTAACCCCCAGTAATATCTGTCACTTCATGGCTTCTCCACAATATCTTCCAGAAGACCCTGACGCCCTGCCACTCAGCATGCCCCATCCTGAAGCACTTCTGCATTGCTCAAGGAGGCCTGCAGGACCATCCAGGCTCTTGATGTAATCAGGGAATGTTGTGACAGCCCCCTTTGCAAGCCCTATCCAAATGAAGACCAAATTAAGGTCTCTGGTACTGAGAGCACCCTGGCTTGGTCTATGAATATGTTATAAATAACAATAAATGAGGCTATCATTTGATTCTATTTGAGATAATGATCTGGTCGTGAGTGTGCATATTTACAGGCAAGAAATAAAACCTTGTAGAAGATTCCTCAACAAAGACTTTCATTTTAGAAGACTTAAAAGACTCACAAGAAAAGCTGGTTTAATTACCAATTGACTACTGCTCATTAGTAAAGTGAAGCTGAGATAAGACTTTCCTAAAATAAGTTGCCAATAAGAAATGCACTGATGGAGCTTGGTCAGTGTTAGCATTTTTGCTTTTCATTTCATTGCTGGTCTTGGAAGAAGACAAGAATACAAGAGGGTCTCACCAAAGTGAATACTGTAAAAGAAAGAAGTAATTTTGGGGCAACCTACCAACTTTTTATTCAAAACCTCCAATCTTTTTTTGTCAAAACCAAGTGGTTTTCCAGTAAAACCTGTTGGTTTATGGCACTGATTTTTTTTTTTTTCTTTTGTGCTACTGGGTCAGCACTTTCCTTTCATAATGTGCAAGCAAATTACGGTTCTCTGGCTGCATTCAGATTGCCTTTGGAGGAAAGGGCTGCAGTTACAAAGACCATGCTTCTCATGCACTCCCATGCACAGCCTGTCCTCACTGAACAGTAGAAAGGAATACTGAAGAAGCCAGCAGAAAAATCATCATCAAAAATGACAACGGCTTTTCCTACCTCTGTTTGTTGAAAATGCAACTCCTCAGCGATCACTCCATTGCTGGTTGTGTATCTCAAGAAATCTGAAGGGTGAATCTGTTCCTAAAGCAGCTGTGGCCTGAGCTGAGGCAACCCTTGTGATTAGTCTTATTCTGCCTAAAGCCAAAAGAAGCTGTTGCAGGGGATCCCACTGGATGAGTTCTTTCCATGATATTCAGTCACCTCCACAAATTACATACCTCTTCCAGGCTCATCATTCAGGCTCTCCCTGAAGAAGTGGCCAGAGAAAAAGCATCTGCATGATGATAATCCTGCATCTGCTTGGGCACACATGCTGAAGCCAG
Organism: Chloroceryle aenea; assembly: GCA_013399075.1. Classification (NCBI taxonomy): domain Eukaryota; kingdom Metazoa; phylum Chordata; class Aves; order Coraciiformes; family Cerylidae; genus Chloroceryle; species Chloroceryle aenea. The sequence continues at coordinate 227,144 of VWZY01006281.1, forward strand.
TCTATACACAGGCACCGGTTCATCGGCACCACAGAAGGGTCTTTAGTCACCAGTATGAGCAGGAGAGTTTGCGCTGGCATGATCTGAATGTGATTTTTAGTACTGAAAGTACTATTCATTTGGGGCGGTGGGGGGAGTCTTCTGGAAAAAAAACAACTCTGTTTCAAGCAAAATCACTGTGGCAGGGGACATGATACATTGAGAATGTCTCTCATTTTCTGGCGGACAGCAGAAAACCATGAAGACTCGCTTAAACTTCTTGCATCAGAACACACACATGCTAGGGGCTTATTTATTGTTGATAGGTTGGACATAGTCCAGAAGCTTCATCTATTTACCTACACCTTCCCATGCTGGATCCAACCCACCCACTGTCCCCTTCCCTTCCCTTGGAGTCTCTTAAAATTTATTCCCCTATTTCCTTCCCGAGTAGGAAAAGCAAAAGAAAAACTTGCTGATTGATTTCAGTCTCCGAAAGTCCCTGTCATCTTGTTTGATGACTTCATTGCAAAAATGAAATAGGCAAGGGAGAAGCAATGTTTTCAAAACAATTTGGAGCAAGAGGAGGAAGGTAGTAGGAGGGGAGCCATGGGAAGTTGATGGCCTTTATTCTTCAATTCCCATGTTGTATCTGGCTTGCTGCAGGCTACAGAGAGAAAGCAAAATTGTTATGATTCTTATTAGCTTTTATTTTATAAAGCCTGAACTACACTCTGTAGGGGTTTCAAACTGGAGCTGCAAATCATACACATGCCTGCCTGCCTGGCCACCTTATCTTTACATTAATGTACTACCTGTCTGCAGGGAAGAAAACTTGTGTCTTTTTGCCAGTCACAAGTAAGGTGGCTAGTTAGGCGACAGAATCTGTCTCAGTGCAACACAGTCCTTTATTTCTATGATACAGAAATACATCTGACACGCATCAGGAATGACTGTTGTACGTCACTCACCAACCTCTGAGAACAAAGAGAGCAGTCCCAGCTCAGTTCCCTGCAATAGCAATCCAGCTCTGATAAAATACAGCGCGAGAATGACAGCTGTAAAGGAGCCCACGCACAACTGCTGCTCTCGCTGCTGCTCGCGCATCCTGCGGCCAAGGCACGTTGACTGGTCCTCCACAGCCCTTTCCCACACAAACAGTTAGCCCCCTGAGGTGCCAACAGCACCCCTGGCACCTCTCAAATCCTCCCAGCTCTGCTGGGTGTTTATGTACAGCAGCTTTGCTTTCCTCCCAGACAAGGTTTAAGAAAAGCAGGGTGTAAACAAAAGGGTTACCTACAGCACCTGGAAGATTTGATTGTTTGCACTAGCAATGTCTCTGTTGAGCCTGTTACTCGGCATTCAACTTTATAGTCACTCCATGCACCCAGCACCTGAGTTCAATTCCCTGAATGCTCTCTCCTAACCAAGTTATTTGGTGGATGAATAATAAACTAACAGACTACAATATTACTTGTGTTATAGTGCACTGGGAGGCAGCACAAACATAGAGTGCCATGGTGCAAGGAGCTGTGTACTCCTAAGTAAAACACTGGCTCCAATGAGTTTACAGCCTAACTAGACAAGACAGACACGGGGTATGAGAGGGGACAAAGGTTAAAAAAGAGGCATCAGCACTAATCCCCAAGTTGGCAGAAATTATTTTCTTATGGCAAGTGAATGGGACAAAGGAACACAGGCCGGATTTGCAGTGAATGGAGATGCCTGGTTGAGGTGTAAGGAATAGCTCTTCCCTCTCTGAAGAGCTGTCCCCAGGAGTATGGCTTTTGTAATGCAGCCGGCACTTGGCCAGTAAAGGACACAGCGTTAGAAAAGCATGTGGACTGGTGTTTTACCTCTCTGCCATTGTCAGGATCCCACTTAAACCAATGATTATAGCTTCTGAAAATCTCCTCTTCCTTCCCTCCAGGCCATTCCAGAGAGCTGGCATGGAGCCCAAATTCCTCCGCTACACTTGCACACAAGACAGAATAGGAAAATAATCCTTATTCTAACCAAAACAGTGAGGATCTCAACAGGATCCATAAATACTACAATGCTCCACTTCCTTCACAGAAAGGAAAAAAAGTCTCAAGAAGATACATTTCTTAATAATCATTACTGTGCAGAAGATTTAAGAAAGATTATGCTAATTGCTAGCACAAGCATAATGTTCATTTCTCCTACTGCCTTTTGTCCCAGCAAATTTCAGTATGCTCCCAGTTTCATTCCTGGATGCCCTTTCCACTTACTCTTGTGTTTATTTGGGAAGGATGCTGGCAAAGAAGATAAATTTTTTTTTTGAGCAGATTTCTTGGATTTTGATGCTAAACAAGGTACCAAGAAAACAGCATGGCTTAGACACCTTGTATGAATGATAAAAAGGCAGGATTTCTTTCAGTGAAGGAAATGCAGCAAGATTTCTCATAACAATGCCTGTTCTTTTGGCTTCTGAGAACAGCTCATGGGAGCCTGACAAAAAGGAGATGTTTCAGGGGTTGTAAGAAAAAGCAAAGCATAGAGAATCAATAGCACCACATTTCTTTGCAATAGCACTACAAGAGGCATCGATCCACATGCTGATGAAGAGTACAGAAGTCTACCTCTGCACCGTGGACTGTACCCAGCTGGGCAGAGGAGAGGGAATACATGCTGTGCCTCCATGGAAAACTGCACCTTCATGGAAAGTAAGAGGGAGATGAGTCCTTTTGCAAAGGTGTCTGAATTGCACGGGAGTACTGAAGTTACACAGTCAAATGACTTGGTTGGAGGAAAGCCTGTGGGATCCATGGGTTAGGAAGACATGTCCCACAATAGGGTCAGGACCTGGATGCAATCAGGACTGTCCACAAATGATACAACTGCTTGGTTTCTGAATGTCGGGTCCCAGAGCTGCTGGTTTAGGCGGGAGAGCATATTTCAGGCAACTTGTGGTTTTCTTTGGAGTCACAATGGTAAGCATCCCAGATGTTACCCCTCAGTGCCAGGCACATAATTCTCTGTAACAGGAACATCAGTACCAACACCATTACTGAGATTCCCATCCAACACCAGTCAGTGAACTCAGGGTGCGGTGATCCAGAGCACCACAAGTGCACATGCCTGAGTTCTTTTGCCAGCCTGGCTGCTTAACAAAAGCTAACCAGTCTAAAACAGTAGTTTTACAGAGGCACCATAAGCGAGATGAAAGATCTGGTAACAATGCACTCATGTCAGGTGCCCAGATACAGGGAAATGCATCACTAATCAAGTATGAAATACCAACACCAGACTCAGCTCTTTCTGAGTATTATCTGCTGCTGTTGCAATAGGACTAGCACTCACATCTCTCAGTAGAACTTGCCTGGATCATTGCTGATCTATCTGTCAAGCATCAACAAAACAGAAAAAAAAAAAAAATAAAAAATCACTCCATTGTAATCTCCCAACTCCATTTTTGGTCATACGTGCAAGGAGCACAAAATCAGACTTGGGTAGACTGATGCTAATGTTTCCATTTCAACAGCTTTGAGAGGTTCAAAGCTGTTTCATATTTATCTCAGAACACTTCTCCTTCTCCTCAGGATTCCCAGCTCAGAATGCGAGCTGACAGCACTGAGTTCCTCTTCTTTATTAGCTAAATAATTACTAAATCTCTAGAGTCCCTCAACAAATCACCCATAAATCCCATGTGATTAGCAGGAGGCTGCTGCGCTGGCTCCACCATAATACAGAAACTTTGAGAATACTGCACATACCTGCCTAGTACAGAAAGCTGCAGAGAGGATTTGCAACCATTTATTTCCAGAATGAGAGATCAGTTTCCCTTTTCATTAACTGGTCCTGTGTACAGATGTGCAGCTCTTCATCTGCAAGCAGGCGCCCATTCCTGTTTCTAAAGCTAGTACCTGTGTGCCCAAGCGTTGCTGCCTGGAAAACACTGCAGGCAGGTGTTTACAAGTACAATACTACACACTCATAACAGGAGAACAGATTGAGAGTCCTTGGAGGATTGCAGAGGATAAAAACGCATAAGATAGAAACCAGTCCAGAAAATGGGCAGAGGAAAAAGGATGGGTGATCTGGGTGAACTCCTGATGCCATTGCAGGCAGAGAAAACATTTCCATCTGAGAACATGTGGTCCAGCCGGGGTGGAGGGGGCTTGGGAGGCTGCCTGCACTTTGATTTTAAATCCAGCTACATGATTGTAATGACCTTGTGGCTTTATCAGATATAGCGCTAGGCATGGACTGGAGATTTTCTAATGCATGGAACTGATTTATGCAGATATATGTACCAACGTAAAACAAGGCATAGCTGAACTTTGTATGAAAGAAAAAAAAAGTGCCAAGGGAAAGGCCAATTTACTTTTATTCCAAAAAGCTTATGGGCAATAATGGAGGTGAGATGGGCAGTTACTTATTTTGGACAGTATCTTCATACAGTGCGCTGGAACAATATGGACAGCTAAAAATGTGTTGAAGCAACGTATTTATTTGCCATAATTTAATGTCAGCTTCAAAGAGATCAGATTTTTCATGGCACTTCAAATTCTGCAAGAGAGCGGGACTGATGAGGTCTGATGCAAAGGCAATGAAAAATGTGAAAGATGTCCCTCCATAAAGTAAAGCAGTCAGCTTTAAGGTTCAGCTGGAAGAACTCCTCCTGAGGATTTATGTTGCAGAATGCAGAGCTATGGCCACTTCTGAAATCATTACTAAAGTCACAAAGAAAAGGGGAACGGACTTCAGCTTGTGCAAGAGCAGGACAAGATTCAAACAGGTTTGTCTTTCATGATTGCTCTGGCCTACTTCATCTGGACACATCCATATTCAAAAGACACTTCCTCTCCTAAGTGTCACTGTCTTTCAATGAGACTTTGCTTTCCTATTATTTACATGCTTTAGAGAAATCTCTCTGGCCTTCAGACCCCAAAAGCTTCAGAATACAAGATAGGGAGAAAAGGACTTTCTTTGGCCCAAAAGTCAGCAGGTGGGGTCCTGTCCTTAAAACATCCACATATAATCTTGAAAATATATTAAAAAAAATGCTATAGGCCTGCAAAGAGAACTGCCCACATGTGGTTTGTGGAGGAAACTGTCACCCTTCTTCTCATTCTCCTCTGTAGGACCCCTTGTGACACCAGACTCTGCTCACTATGGGCAGAACACGTCTTTTGATCAGCTTCACATACAGTACACTTGGCACTATGTTACTTGCAAACCAGTGAGTTGGGGGAAAGAAAAGAAAAAAACCCTGCTTTTCTCAGAAACATGCAAACTCACAACATTACCTTACGCACACCATTTTGTGGAACTGCATTTATTGGCAGGCTGCAAAACACCACCCTGTAAGGAAAGCTGAAGCAAATGAGCTCACCATTTCCACTTTCAACCAAATGGATACATCCAGGCCTTGGAATGAGGTGTTAATTTGGGCAAAACCAGTTTTGGGGTTAATAAGTAAGTTTTACCAGAATAAAACCCCTTATTGATCTACAGATCTGTAAATAATGATGGACAGGTGCCCCGAAAGTCCTTATTGAAAACCTATGAATTTATATGAATATCTGAGAATGCTTAGGTTCAGCAGTCAAAAAAAGGTAGCGTGTCCTTGGGAAATGAGTCATAAATGTTATGTACCTGTAACCAGGTCCACGCTGAGCCTCCAACAAACCAAGTGCTATGCACGAAGACACAAAGGAAGCACAAAATTCTTTTTTTGCTGAAGCAAAGGAAAACAGCCCTAGCACCCTGCACTAGCAACTCCTTATCTGGGGCTCACGTGTGACATAGGGGACAAATTTGTGTGAAGGAGGCAAGAACACCCTCCTGCAACTTCAGGGGGGTGGAGAGATGTCACTTCAGTTTACTGGGTTCAGGTTTGCACCCTGACCCCGAGCAGGGTGCTTCTCCCACACTCATGCACCAGCTAGGGCATGGAGGGGCTCTGGGCCCTGACCGTGGCCACAAGCAGGAAGGTGCTGGTGTACCAGAGAGCCCAGAGATGCCTCTAGTTAAAGCCCAAACCTCTGCGGCTAGATTTTTTTTGGCAGAGATCACCAGTTCACGACAATTTAAATTTTCCAGACAGACAATATTGATATGCAAAGACATTTCACAAGGGGTTGGGTGAGATGGGAATTTGCCAGAAACAGGCAGCTCTTACTTCTGCTTAAAATTTTCTTTTAATCTCACATTCAATTATCAACCATGTAATGTATTTTTAGAAACTCGCATTAGAAGAGCACTGTCACTTTTTGTTCCACTCCGACTTTAAAGTTGTTTTTATGGGAAGACTTGGAAGAGTTTGTGCCTGTTCCAAAACCACCAAGTAGAGGCTTGACAGGCAGGTACCTATAGCCCACCCCAACCCCCTCAAAAGAAAGNAAAAAGGGTTTAAACAGCAGAGGGGACAAAAAAAAAAGAAAAAAAAGAAAAAAGTTCAGGCTGAGCCTGGTACAAGGGATTTGAATCTGATGTAGAGAGGCTTGCACAGATGACAGAGAGGGAAAAAATGAGGCAGCAGAGGAAGACAGTGTTGACAGCAACATTTTTAACAGGCTATCAGTGTTGAGGATTTCAGAGACCTTCCTGCTCCTGTTGCAGTGGCAGGAAGACAGGGTTTGGAAGAAGTCTGCCAGAAAGCACTAACCTTGCTTTTGGAGAGCCTCGACCTCCCCACACCCGCTGCCTCTTCCCTCCAGCCCTCCCCTCCACACAGGGGTCTCATTTGGGGGGCTTTTGCATTGCAAGAGCTGGACGGCACAAGCCTTTTTGGGGAAGCAGAAGAAGTTATTAACGTCTCTTGTCTCCATCTGCCCTTCACAATGCACCTTTTATTACACTGGAAACATAAGCCACTCCGGTTAATGCTCAGGATTAAATTGTAAAGAAAGAAAACAAAAGGGAAGCAGTTGCCTAGGTTAGGAGCGTTTTGAGCTGCAGTTGTAGTGCATCCCTGCTTCTTGCCAGGTTTTTTGTTGAGTTCGAGTAAAACATCAAAGTCCATTATCTTCTACGCTTTCTCTTTTCTTCTCCGCCTTGCCCTCCAGCGCCTCGATTTACCGCACAGTACAAAATTAATTTGGTTTATTCCAGTACACGCGATAGCCGCCTATCTCCCTGACTCCCTGTCTGTAAGGAAACAAATTTCCTCCTTAAGCACTTTCCACTTGACCTGCTCTTTTCTCCACTGAGAAAATTGAGGTCAGGGAGCTGCTGTTGCACAGTGGCAGCCATTTCTGAGTGCCCTGGGTGCAACTGTGAGCGCCATAGCTGACACCGGCTCGGGGTCCCTGCCCTGCTGCTGGTGGCAACTCCCGATCTCCCATCGGAGACTCGTGCCTGCTCCCATGAGACATAGGAAGATTCAGGAAGGCAAAGGCTGCATTTCCCACTTGGTCCAATTATTTTTCAAGTCTCTCCTATGCTGCCAGAGAGGCTATATCTGGTGAGCCCAATAACTAAAAATAGAGCGCTATGGTAGGGGTTAGAGCAGCTAGAAGGTGTCAGGGCATTGGGAGCAGAGTTACTGACTCCAGCCATCCCATTAATGTGCAAAGCTTAGTGGACTACACTGAACTGGAAATGCATGAAGAAAGGGACTTGTCTCTTATATTTCTTTCCTCTTTTTTTATATTTCTGCATAGAAAACCTAGCACAGAGCCTAGCACCCTTGTGCTGGCCATGCCTGGGGCCACATGAAATTGCTACTTCCAGCCCAACTGGTATAGCATAGGTCAAGTCCTCATCTTCCCTACCTGATGGATCTGTGCTGCCAGAAATTTGGTATTGACCCCCATCCCAGTGTTTTTAGGTATTTGCCATGTGCTGGGTGGGGCATGAGAAGCAGAGAAGAATATCTGAGTGCATCTCCAGTGTCACCACAGGGGTTCTGACACAGGGACATACACCATGGTCAAGCTGCCTCGGGATGCCTGGACTCAATCCAAACTGCCACAAGGGCCTCAAGCTTCCCAGTGCAACTGACACTCATCACCCTCACAAAGATGCTCAAAGGATGGAGCGCAGGGGCTGCCAGGACAGCATCCTTGCCTGCTCCCCAACTCCACTTCATCTCAGTTCTGCCCAACAGGACAAGAAAGGGAGAAGAAAGGAGATCTGTGCTCAATCCAAAGACACAGCTCTGACAGGCAGCAGCTCTCTGCACAGCCAACTGACAGCAACTCCTTCAGCTCCAGTCTCAAAGCATTTGCTCCATCAGGGAGAAGCTCTGTGCCGCAAAATGTTCCCTTGAGCTACTGCAAGTTCCCTCCCCGAGGGTTGCTTTTAGAGGATAGGGCTGTGATTTCTCCCTGCCAGAGGGATGAATCCTCCTCTTCCACCTTTGCTCACTGCTTTCAGATCAGGTCGAAGGTAGTAAGCAGAAGCTGAAGGTCCAGGCCAGGTCCAAGAGCTGAGCAGGCAGGGGACTGCAGCTTTGGACCATAAGAAAGGTCATCCACCAGGGGGTGGGAGGGACCCATATGGTGTGTGAAACCTGCCCTGTTTGCAGCTATTCCATTTCTGTAATAAATGAGGATGAAGAGAAGCTCCATTTAAATACACAGACACAGAAAGACTCTTGAGTCTCCAGTCTCAGAAGAAAGTGTTTGGCCTTGGCATCACCCTCAGATTCACCAGATTTGTTTAGTATCCCACAGGCACTGCTCCCTGGAGAGGCAGCTGATCACAGACAACTGTAGGAGTCCATCCACAGTCCACAGGAATGAGCCCAACACTCAGAGCCAAGAGCTCATCTAGCAATGGTTGCTTGAGGAGCTTGCTCATCTGGGTATGTAAATTCCTCCAGCACCAGCAGAGATGATGTATTAGTGCCAGCTGTGTGCCTCTAATGACTGCTGGGCTATTAGCTGCATCTTTGTTCAGTGTTCCTATTACTCCTTGATTATGATTTATTCATTTCATGGCAGTGTTTGGAGAACCAAAACAAGACCAAAGATGTGTTGGGAGGTGCTGTGCAAACTCACTGTAGGGCAGGTCCACCCCGAGAGCTCCCTCTGGAAACAGGCGAGACAGCCACGGCTGTGCCAGTGTCTCATGGGCACAGGGCAACACCAACTGCACAGAGCATGCTGAGATCCACAGCTGTTGGAGTGTTGGACCAACAGCGCTTCCTACACACCTGAGCGAGGCAGTCCCAGTGCCAGCAGCCTCTGTCCTGCTGGGAAGTCCCTCTCAGTCTCACATTTGGGTGTGCTGATCAGGGAGGGGTATTGCAAGAGAGAGCAGCTTTAGCTCTTGAAGGTATATATTTAATTCCTTAACCTCGCACATTGTACCCCACAGCCAGCCCTGGCCTGGCACCGCTTCTTGACAGATACACCAAGGGGAGGAGCACAGTCATTTCAGCATCAGAGAAAAGTATGTATAACCAAGGACACATTAGTTAGAAACAACCTAAAGACTTAGTATCTGTTTCTGAAATGATCCTGTTTCATTTGACTTTACTCTTATGCAAATGAAGAGTTGTATTTCTGAGGTGCCATGGAAGAGGGTTTTTTTCCCCTAATTACCATATCTGGTTATTGATTTCCAGGGAAAACTTTCTCCCTTGCTAGTACTTGGAGTAAGATGGAGTGAATAGTTTACAAGAAATGATTTACAGGACAACTTCAGTCTTTCTTTCTGCTCCTGGAATGTGCATGAACTAGTTGGGGTTTCTTTCTGTTGAAAATTATTCAACACACTGGCTGGTGATTTTCAGCATTTCTTTTTCACTGTGTGCACTGATTTTGAGAAGGTCTCTGATGTCAATACTGGAAATTTACAATCAGATGATTGTGACGTGTTCATATTGACTTTTCTCTCCTTCCACAGAAAAACAAATCCATCTAGAAGTTGCATCCAGACAAGTATCTGAGAACGTATGCCAAATAGTTCCTGTCTTACCTATTAAGAATGTGCTCTGGCCACCATATTAAAAGCCTCCCAAATCACACAAAAGGCCATCATGCCAAAGGCTAATAAAGATTGCTAAGTAGCAATTATATTATAATTACTTATCTCATTTTCAAAAGCACCAGCAGTTAAAAGCCAGCAAACGAAACAATACCAGGCTTCTTACACTTCCCATATAATGAACAAACACACTGCCCATGGTGAGCTCAGAGGAACCTATCTTTCATTATGGTAAAAGAGTCTTAACCTTGACCAGCACACTGGTGCTCAGCTGGTTTGCCTGCCTTCATGTCAGGTGTTTCAAAACTCAAATATTTTATTTTCAAGCTCTCTGATTTACACAAAATATTACAAAATAAAGTATGTTTTATTCCATGGATATACACAAGTGTTTGGGTTTTATTTTTTTCTTTTTTCAGATCTCTCTTTCTTATGTAATTTAGAACAGAAAGTGTCTAGCATAAATTCATGATTGCATTATTAATGCAGAAAGGCGAATATCTGAAGTTAATATATTCTGCTAATGGGTGCTATATAGTACATTAAGTCAGGTTAAGCATGCTAGATAATAAAGATCTGTGGTGTGAGATATTTTGAGATTGCAGATTTAAGCATAATGGTTACTTTGGTCAATGGTTATAGACTTTTAATAGAAAACTTATCTGAGAGCTGTCTGAAGGTATGAAAACCTTGATATTTTGAAGCTGTGTTCTGTACCAAAAAAGCCCAACCTGTTGTAATATGAACCTCGTTTTCAAAATGAGTCCCCTGGTTATTTCTAAAATCTTTGTATTAAGGAAATAAATGTAATATTCTAGCATCTGGTCAAAGTGATGAGAATTTCTTCATCGTCTCATGATGCAAGTCAGAGAGTAGTTCTGAAGGCGAGTGTAGACTATGGGATAATCTTGAATATACAAGGAAAAGTATCAACTGTGCTTTAAGACCTTCCCCTTCTCTCTAGACCAAAAAAAAAAAATGGAGAAAGAGCTACCCCCTAGTTTCAAATGGGATGAATAAGCAGATCTATTTCAAGGACTTGATAGGCAGCAGTACTGCTCTGAACACTGTGTTGCAGCTCCCATTTACTTGTCACAAAAGCACATGATATTAGCCTAGCATGAACTAAATGAAAAAATTAATGGGATGCTTAGAGAAGCCTATTGTTCAATGCCATATTTCTTGGTGATTTACTAAGAATAAAAATTCACCCCTAAAAAAAAAAAACCCAAAACATTCCAAGGCAGGGTTGGTTCCCTGTGGGCTTTCTGAACAATTGCAGTGTTGTTCTGAACACCGTGTTTCATTCTATACCAAATTTCCCAGGGTGAGTTTTGAAGTGAAGAGCCTGACAGCCCCCAGCAGTATCACAGAAACAAGCAATTAGTGGAGGGAGGATGGATGTGCACAAAAAAGGACCCTCACGTTCAGTTTTCACAGTTATTACTGACCAATGCAAGTCTCCCCTCCCTCTCCCATGCAGTAATATTGTTAGTGATAAGTAAGAGGAGCTTAGGTTTAAGCACTGCCCTCTCCATCCTGCTCTGGCATAAACTGACACAGCCCCACTGAGGTTAACAGAGTGACACAATCACAACTCTCTGCAAAGGGAATCTCTGATAAAAAGTATCAAAACGTTGGGCTAAGTTTAGGAGTTCTTGCTACCAAAGCGAAGCTGTGAGGGCAGATTGCTCCACTGTCACAGGAACCTTCCTCTGAGTGCTGCAGGGTGTGAAGTGCACTGTGGGGTTTGTTAGCAGGACTGAGCACTAGAGAACCTGTGAAAAGGGAAGAGCAAGACAGACTCTTGGCTATTCTTCCAGATGACTGACATTATTTCCAAACAGTAGAGCTTCATTCTGCAGAAAATCTGTTTTTGAAAGTGGTTTGGGATTTTTTTGGGTTTTTTTTTTTTTTTTCTAGATGCTACATTATTGCTGAGATATGCAGAAGATGATACAACAAGATCAAGCTGAACAGTAATCCATTTTTCTAGACACCACTCAGTAGCATGAATAAACAGAGATACCACAAGTAGTTAAGGACCTGTGCCTGTGAGTAAAAATACATGTGAGGTGCACTTACACAGCCTCCTGAATCAGGGATTTGGCCCTAAAGCTGGCTCTCTCTCATCTAACACAGGCTGAGATTGGATGCACCTGAAGCACAGGTTGCCCATCTCTGATCATAGAAGTAACTCACACAATTAGCTAAGAGATGAACAACTTCTAGTGAGATGAGCTTCCTTAAGCAAAATGAATGCTGCCCTTAGTGTCTAAGAAATTTCTGGTGGTTTGAATACATTATATGACTGATTTCACAAGCTTTACAGGTGGCTGAGTAACAACTGGTAATTCATATACAAAAGACTTCTTTATATTATTTCTGATTAAATTATCCTCAAACAAGCAAATGCATTGTGGCAAGGTCTTGCCACACATCTACTGAACATCCTACCCTGCCTTGTATGTGGCTGCACTGACAAAATGCCCTTGCCCTGAGTGTCCTGCAGGCTCATGATATGATGCTGTCATCTCTTGCAGAGGAAAGAGGAAACCTCTTTCCAGCTTGGCTGAGACCCACAGTCCTGAGACAATTCCAGAGCTACTGGCTAGTGGGTCCACCCTGTGACAAATCTTGCTGCTGGCTGCTTCGCCATGAGGTGCACCAAACAAAAACATGGCTGTCCTCCCAGCAGTGTCTTCAGAGTATCACTGACAGTCCTCACACAGAGCTTCTGTACTTGTTCAAATCACATGTTCCTTCCAGGAGATGGCAAAATACAGAGTCAAGAGCATGGATGCTGAACACTGAAGCAAACTGCTGACCCTAGGTAGGAGCCCAACATGATATTTTCTCTAGCTAGTGCAAGTTTAGTCAATTCAGAAGATTTCTGACCACGTGATTGCTGTGATCCCTGAATACCAGAAGTAGTAAACCTCTATCTGTAAAGTGCAGGATCTGCTTATTTCTCCATGATGTTTGCAACAGCTGTGATCCTCCTCCAACCTAGGTTAGGTCTTGTAAGGCAGGGGTTGCATCTGCTGGGAAATGCCCCCGTGTCTGCTCACAGACTTTCAATGTGGTATTCACTAGGATAACCACTGGCAGAATTTGTAAGCATCTGGCTCAGTAGAGATGCGCTCTCCCAGCTTCAGGATGATTGTGTGGCTAGTCTCTAAGTGGTATCAATTACTAGAGAAGGCTTGAGCTGGATCAGCTTTAGTTTTCATTTTGAATTTACAATCTGCAAAATTAACCGGACCTAGTTTGGTGTTGGTTTTAGAGCTGATGGAGTACATCTTCCCTAGCTGCCAGAAAGGACTCTCAAAAACAGTAAGAGAAAAAAACCAAAAACCTTAAGATCAGAAGCATGAACTCAAAGGAGGAAAGAAAACCAGCAATACAAAGCCAGTTCTTTGGACCATGATGTTCAAGAGCTCAGTCCAACTCGTTTGACCTCAGAAGCTCAAGAAGTGACCCAGGAGAATTTGGGTCTCTTTCTCAGAGATGCCCTTTTGAAGGATGTGCTGCTGCCTTGGAGCCAGTCTTGACAGTCCATGATGGCAGAGCACGCACTCCTTCACAGACAAGCTAATCTGTCACAGCAGGGACATGTTTACGAGCAGCCGACAGCCTGCTCTGGAAGGTGATTGATACTGATTTGAATTGTTATGCAAATATACTTCTGCTAGTTTCTTTACTACAAATTCTTCCAGGTTGCAACAGTGGCCATTTTCTCTGGGGTTTCCCC